>QRFJ01003742.1:0-129968 GCA_006176705.1 Cocos nucifera | reverse complement strand
GCCGGGAACAGGTTAGTACAAATTCAAGAGATAGAGAAGAAAGAGAGAGGGGAGAGAGATGAGAGAAGCAAACAGTATAAAGAGCAAAAGCAAAGAGATGCCCTTGAAGTTTAACCACGGAATTACTAAAATTACCATCGCGCGCAACATTGCCGCTGCCATTGTTGCCGGTTCCGGATATAACCCTTTTCTTTGGGTGGAGCGGAAGCCCGGTTTGGCAGTAAAATTCCATGAAATCCAACAGGTAGCAGATTAGAACGTGGGATGTGGGAGGTATTTAGCATCTGTCATCAGATTCTTTCTATTTTCCCTAGTCAAAAGTTTTGGTTTCTTCACTTAAATGAGAAGTATTAATCATCCTAACCAGCTAGATCTTCAATTCTCCCTCGTATTTTATTGCAGTAAATACTCTCTCTTCATAATAAATTTTCATTTTCAATTTTATAAGATTCACTAGAATATTAAATATCTCACCCTTTGCAAATATGTATTACATATGATAAATTCTTCAGTGACTATTTATTAATGTAACTTGACCTTCATTGACAGCTGTTATCTTTATATCTTCTAATCATATTTGAATATCTTTAGTATACTTTCTTCTTTTTGCTTAATATTTTATTATTTTATTTATAGTAGAATTAGATGCTGCAATAATAATATTTCAAAAAGTTGACGTAAATACATAAGATTTAATTATCTAGAACATAGAACATGACCTACCTAAATATTATTGATATAGCTCTAAATATACAATGTCATAAAAAGAGATGTAATCTAGCATCCTATAAAAACAAAGATGATATGTTAATGATTATAGTGCAAAAATTTAATAAATTAATCCCATTACCAGACTAACTATAAAATGTTTTGGCTCTTAAGGATTTATAATTTTTCAGTTATTCTTACTACAAACAGTAATCTCAACATAGTATCCTACCCCATGTTCAACTTTATTTTTATCTTTATTAAGCAATATACTCAATTTAGAGAAATAATCAATTACAAATTTAGAGGAGAAAGTTATGCTCCAGTCTATATATATTATATATATTATAGTTATATATATATATATGGAAAAGATTTGATGAATGGTCCAATTAGATTTGCGGGTTAACGTAATTAGACAAAACTAGATAATGGAGTTCTTAAATCGATATCCAAGTCATTGGATGTTAATCTACTATTCTCAAACTTCTTACATACCAAAAATCACATAATTTGAAGGCTCTTAACTTATGCATTCGAGTGACCAAAAAAATATATGAATTCAATTTATTAGATTGTCCAATTTTTAATACTAGATGCAGAGCTAGGAGTTCCAATATTACAATTTTGCATAATATATATTTTGAGCAAAACTAGTTATAGGTAAATCTATATTCAACATCTTTGGATCATTATGATTTAGAACCCCTATTATAGAGTTTTATTGACCGGATTTCTTCAAATTCAAAGCTGAACAACCAAGATTCTAGGTCGCACTCTCTCACTATGTGTGACTATTACACACACACACACACATACATATCGTATTGTATTATATTATATATATATTAATATATATATATATGTATGTATGTATTGTATGTATGATATTGTTATATCTATGCATATATATGTATTATATGTAATCTTTGTATATAGGTATATGTATGTATGATATATATATGTACTGTATATGTATGTATGTATACATATGTATTTTATATATATATGTATGTAATTATCTATATATATATATGTATGTATGTATGTATGTACTGTATATATATGTATATATAGATATGTATGGCATGTATAAGTATATATATATGTTATATATAGATATGTATGCTTATGTGTGTGTATATATATATATATATATATATATAATCTGTGTGTGGACTGTGTGTCTATATTATATATCTATTGTATTAGTATGTTATAGTATGTTCAATGTATGTATCTAGTATCATATATATATGCATGATGTATTGTAATATGTTGCCATATATATATATATATGCCCATATATATATGTAATTATATCATATATATTAATAATCGCATCAGTAATGAGTATATGCTGAGTAGCCTATATATAGATATTGCCGATATATATATGCATTTATATATAGTATTATCATATATTACAATATATACATACATATATCTATGCCTATATATATATATACATATATCTTATGCATATATATATATATATATATATATAATATATATATATATATATATAATATATTTTTTATATTAATGCTATGTATTTATGTATGTATGTTGTATGTATGTTATGTATGTAGTATGTTATGTATGTATTGTATTATGGCATATGTATATATGTATATATGCTATATGTGATATGTATAGTATATAGGCCTCTCTTATTATGTACTATGGTATTGTAATATATAGTTATTATGTATGTATTATATGTATATGTATGTATGTATGTATATGTATATGTATATGTATGTATTATGTAATGTATACATTATACATATACAATTACATACTAATAACGTTATACATATATAATATGCATACATTATACATATACATATACATTATATGTATATGATATATAATTATATATATCTATATATATATACATAACATATAATTATACATAATACATTATACTACATACATACATACATACATACATACATACATACAACCCATACATACATATATACATATATATGTATTTATATAGTATATACATTATATACATATAATGTATATATATGTATATACATATATATGTTATATATATTAAATACATATATATGTATATGTACATATATATGTATATATATATATAATATATATATATATATATTTATATATATATATTATATATATATAATATTATATATATATATATATTATAATTATAGATATATAATATATATAAGAACATGTAATATTATATATAGTATATATATATATACATTCATATATATATATATATATATACTGTATATATATTATGTATACATTATATACATGATATATTAATGTATATACATGATATATATAACAGTATAGTATACATTGTATATTTATACTATGTAAATATATTACCATATACATGTATATAGTATACATGTATATCATTGTATATATATATGTATAGATATTATATATATGGTATATTATGTATATATATATATATAATATATATATATATATATATATTATATATATATATATATTATATATATATATATATATATTATATATTTATATATATATATATATATATATATATATATATATATATATTATAATATATAATATAATTATATATATATAATATATATATATATATTATATATTGTATGTATATATATATTGTAATATTAATATATTATACTATTATAATTCTATACATATATATGTAATATTACATATATATATACATATTATATGATTATATACATATATACATATATATGTATATACATATATACATATATATGTATATACATATATACATATATATGTATAACATACTATACAATATATGTAGTATACATATATACAGTTATATGTATTATACATATATACATATATATGTATATACATATATATATATATATGTATATATATATATATATATATATATATATATATATATATAATAGTATATAGTATATATATATATATATATATTATATATATATATACATGTATATATACATTATATATATGTATATATATATATATATCTAGATATATATATATTATACATGTTAATATACATATATATGACATTGTCATTATAACATATGATATACATTGTATATATATATATATGTATATATATATATATATTTATACATGTATTATATATCTGTTATATATATATTATATATATATATACATGTAATATATATATATATATATTATATATTATTTATATATATATATATGTATATATTAATATATATATATTATGTATATATATATATATATATATATATATGTATATATATATACTGGTATATTATAGTATATGTATCTATATATATTATATAGTGTATATATACATTATATATACATATTATATATTGATTGTATATATACATATACTATGATTATATGTATAGTTTATATATAATTATATATATATTATATATATATATATTAGATCATATATATCATTATTACCTATGGTATATATATATATGTATATATTATGTGTATCTATACATATATATATATATTCTATATATATATGTCTATCTTTAGATAACTAATATAATATATTATTACATTATATATATATATATATATATTATATATATATATATATATACATATATATAATATAATATATATATATATATATATATATATATATATATATATATATATATATATATATATAATACATATATATATATAGATATACATATATATATATAGGAGTATACATATAATATATATAGATTTAATACATACTATATATTATATATTATATATATATGATATATTAGTATTATATATGATATATATACATATGATATATGTATATATATATATATAGTATTATATATTATTTATATATATTATTATATTATATATATATATATATTATATATTATCATATAATATAATTATATTATATATATATAATTACATATGTATAGGTATAATATTAGTATATACTAATATTATATATATATATATATGATATATATATATATATATTATATATATATATTATACAGTATATATATATATATTATATATATATTATATATATATATATATATATATAATGTATAGTATATATATACATTTGTATATTATATATATATATATATATATATACATATACATATACATACATATAATATCATATACATTTACATGACAAATTATACATATACATATACAGTATACATACGATACATACTATTACATACATATACATATACGATACACATACACATTATACATATACATTACATATATATATATATATATACATATACATAATGTATACAATATCCATATTTACTATATACATACAAATATACATAATACATTACATAACATAGCATACCATACATACATACATATACATTACATACACATTACACATATACATTATACATACATACTTACATAATACATACATACATATTTACATTATACATATACATATACATACATTAACATACATTACATCATACATACATACATACATACATAATACATTATATATATATATACTATATATATATATATGATATATATATATACATACATTACATACATACATACTATGGCCATACATACATACATACATTATACATATACATAATACATACATAATACATATATCATTATCGATAAACAAGGAAGGTACTGTAGTATTATATTCCTATTAAAGGACCTTGCGATACAACATTATTAGCAAAGGATAAATTGATAATTAATGCTTTTTATCAGCTACAATTTGATTCTTCTTAATAACTATTACAGAGTGATAACCATATACATTTGATAATGACCATCCAAACGATATACACCTAGATAGTCAATACGACATAAGATTCTTTATACTTGGATTGTAGAATATTAGGTAATATAGCATTTAATAAGCAGAAGATGGATTCTCAAAACTAACTATGGGGTATTATAAACATTGGGATTGGTATCACCTTGACTTCGAGTATTTCCATAATATTTGAATCTTTTTATTTAGAAAGGCAATGACTCTCCTTTGTTTTGAGTACACTTTGTTAGGGAGAAAGGGCCATACCAGAATTTATACACCTTATACTGTACTAAACTTATAAACGTAATCCAATCTATGTACGATATTGAGGCCTATTACTCTGACTATACATACTAGTATATGTGTCCTGACATAAAAATAGCTATATATTTATAGATATCTACTCTCATTATCATCTTAATCTCACGCATACATATAGTGAATCTGTACATGGTATTATTTAGGGTTATAGTAATATCTTATGAGTAACTAGTTCTGATAGCTTATTTTAGTAACAATAAGTATCTCATAAAAATATCTAAGAATGAGTAGAAAATCAAATGGAACTATTACATTACTTTATATATATTACTATCAGTATCATAGAGCCCTCCACGAGGTGTTCTCTGAGTCCGAGGACTCCTACCCCTCCTCCACCTCCTCCTCCCTCTCTATACGGCCGCGATCGAAGTAGAAATCGGAGGATAAGCGAGACGTCGGGGAGATCAGGCTTTGATCGGATTCGTTCTTGCTCTTCTGTTTGCTAGAAGATCTGGTCTCTTTTGGAGATCGGATTGAGGTAAGCCGTTCTCCAGATCTATGTCGGATACAATTAGGATATGTGCTTTTATAATGAAAAAGTTGTCTTTTTTGCGTTGTTGTCGAAATTTGGGTTATCAGCGCGAGGTGATCTCCGAATCGGAATTTATGCATCGATCTCTGATTCGGTGGTCGATCTACTTCCTTCTGTTTCGATTTTTTCGGCCTTTTTTTCTTCAAATCCAACAATTCGGATCGGTTCTTTTTCCCCTCGATCCAGTTGTCCGTCCCCTATCTCGAGTTTTAATGAGGTTAGTTTGAAGCCTCTCGTTTCAATTCAATTGAGATCACTCGCAATTTTTTGCTCAGATTGCGGTAGACTGTTGTAGATCCGTAGAAAGACCGGGACTGTATGCGATTTGGTGATTCGGGGAAGAATTTTGGTGATCGTAACAAGTTGTTCATGCTAAAATTGTGTTTTTTTCTCATCACCTTCCTTTTGTTTTCTTGCTTTCTGAACTTCACGGTCTTCTGTCTCCTAGTTGTAGAAAAAGAAAAGAGTCTTGCTCAAAAAAATAGAAGAAATAAAACAACAAAGAGTCATGGGTAACAATCTCTATGTTCTTCTTTCAGGAAAAAAAAAAGTTTTATATATTCTTCTCTTTTACTTAGATGCAGTACGTGGTAATGTATGAGAAGGAGTTTTGGTTGTTTCGCTGGTGATTTTTTGTTAAAGAACAAGATTTCGTGTCAGGAAGTTGGAAACTTGAAACAAGAATTAAGCTATATAGATATATATTCCTTGCCTTCTTCTGATGTCGTAGTGTGTTTATCTGGAACAGGTCGTAGTTGTTGACATGGCATCAGCAGCTGGCGCAACAGGATGGCTGAGAGGGAGAGTAAAAGCTGTTCCTTCTGGGGATTGCCTAGTGATCATGGGAAGCACGAAAGCAGAGATCCCACCAGAAAAGACCATAACTTTGTCTTCTCTCATGGCTCCTAGATTGGTACGTGTAATGGCACAACATTCTCATCAAATATCAAGTAATTTTTCCAGAAAACCTGAGTCATTGAGGAAATCGAATTTGACTGAATGAAAGTGGACTTCTTCTGAGATGGAAGCTTGGATTTTCCTGTGGCCATTTTGGCTTCACAAAGTCATGATTAGGTTACATTTCCATACTGAAATTACATGACAAGAATTTATTGATGAAGACTATCCTTGTCCTGGAAATGTGTGTATATCATATGACAAGATAGAGTTGAAGAGGCTACTTTTTGAACAATGGCAATACCATATGATAAAAATTTTAAAAAATGTAAATTTGTAGTGTTCAAATTTCAAATCCCATAGTTCTCATGTTTCTTGTATTTCTTTTTATCATACTTATGGACTGCTATGCACTAATTTGTTCTATTTCATTAGAGAATCCTTTTCTGCTGATGCAAGTATTTTGGTTTATATGGTATCATGTTATAGGCCCGTCGAGGTGGAGTTGATGAACCCTTTGCATGGGAGAGCAGGGAGTATTTAAGGAAGCTCTGCATAGGAAAGGTTTTCTTTTGAAACATATCTATGTTTATTTAGTTCCAAGCATTTCCATTTTTCTTTCAGAAGAAACATCCAACTGATAGTCTTAATTTCTATAGGAGGTGACCTTCAAGGTTGATTATTCAGTTCCATCAATAGGACGAGAGTTTGGTTCTGTTTTTCTTGGAGATAAGAATGTTGCAACTTTAGTTGTTTCTGAAGGATGGGCGAAGGTAAGACTAACTAGTGTACAACTGGTTTGCTCTCATGATCTTTATACCAGTATCATATGGTTGATATTCAACTTTTGTGCTCTACATGCTTGCATAAACAACTCTGATCAGGTAAGGGAGCAGGGCCAACAGAAGGGTGAAGCAAGCCCCTACTTATCGGAACTGCAGCGATTGGAGGAGCAAGCTAAGCAACAGGGTTTAGGTCGTTGGAGCAAGGCTAGTATGCTTTCTTCTATCATTATGGTTGTTATGTATTATATATAGGAAGGGATTTCTTTATTCTCATCTTTCCTCAGTAGATAGGCTTGGGCATGCAGGTCCTAGTTTGGAAAAGTGACAGTATACATGTGCTTCCTTTCTTATCCAAGCATGCACATTAATGTGGTGTTACAATTCTTGACTCTCGAGGGTCTTCTTTTTGTCTTAAAAACTAGCATGTTGTAGTCTAACAATCAAGCTAGCTCAGTTCTGCTCCTTGCTCAGAAAAAGCAAGCTTTACGACATTGTGATGAAGAGTGGATGTACAACTGGCTGTAATTCTTTTTTTAAAAAAATTCTTATTCAAACCATTGCAGGTACCTGGTGCTTCTGAGGCATCAATTAGAAACCTACCTCCTTCAGCCATTGGGGATCCTGGTAACTTGGATGCAACGGGGTTGCTGGCTGCAAACAAAGGCAGACCCATGCAAGGCATCGTTGAGCAGGTCCGTGATGGTAGCACTGTGCGTGTCTACCTACTCCCAGGGTTCCAATTTGTTCAAGTTTTTGTTGCAGGAATCCAGGTAGTGCTCCATGACCGGATCAAAATATTCTTCTTGATGCTGTTCTTATATTGAAGTCTTCTTTCTTATGTGAATACTTCTACTTAAAAGCTAACAGAATCTTGTAACTCTTCACAATTAGGCTCCTTCCATGGGAAGACGGGCTGTGAATGATGTCATTCCTGAAACTGAAGTTACTACAGATGATGCAAATGGAGAAGTTTTGAATGAAACTCGACCGCCGCTAACATCAGCACAGAGGCTTGCTGCCTTTTCGGCAGCATCTACCGAAGTTGCACCAGATCCATTTGGGAGGGAAGCCAAACACTTCACAGAGATTCGTGTTTTAAATAGAGAGGTAAGCCATTTTCCTGTGACTGGTGTATTCTGCTGCATAATTTCTTGTCTTGTACTTGCTCTCAGCTTATTTTGGAAATGCCAGGTAAGGATTGTGCTAGAGGGTGTGGACAAGTTCAGCAACCTAATTGGTTCGGTATATTATCCTGATGGTGACACTGCCAAGGACCTTGCTCTGGAGCTTGTGCAAAATGTAAGGTTTGTTTTATAGGATGATATGTTAAACAATAATTAATGCAGACAAGCAGTAATGCTTGCTTATTTGGAAAATAGAATGGAATAGTTGATCAAGACTTAAAATGCTATGATGATTTTGTTTACATCTCACATTTGTTGTTCCGAAGTTCATGTATTAGTTTTTTTTTTTATAATTGTAATTACTAAATACTAGCTGTAATTTCACCTACCATGGTGGAAATATAGGTGTTTGATCATTAAAACCTTTTCTAATTAATTTTTTTTGTCGCAGTCCCAGAGAGAAAAGCTTGAGTTGGTTAGGAAGTTCATCATATTCAAATACTAGCTCACAAGTGACAAATGGCTTTACGAACAATGGTTCCATGTAGTTATGTATGCTAATCTGATCCAGACATTGCCATATTTTGAACAAAAATAAATGCAGAAAGACATCATAATAGCAAAGTTAATTTGGCTTGATGGTTTTATCGGAATGCAGTGTGTATCACATAGGACTGTCAAACAAATGAGCTGTTAATTAGAAGCTCATGTTTGGCTCAAAATCTAGTTCAAATTTGGCTATTTAATTCCTAAAATAGCTGGGCTAGAGCTAGGATTGGCTTGCTTCACCTCTGCTTGATTAAGCTCAAATTAGGAATAAATGGATTATTCACATATCTTATACATTATGTAAATAAGGAAAATCAATTTTATGTTATAATATTCAAAGAAGACTGTAATTTATATTTAGAAGAATGTTATTTTATCTACAACATTGAGGTATAATGGTGGAAAATAGCTCAAAGTGTATGCAGGCTTGAGGAAACTCAGTCTCTCACTGGATATCTTAAATAAGCTGTCTGTAAGCAGCTCAACCAAATGTAGTCATTTGAGCTTCACTCAATTATAAAATAAGGTCTGAGCATTATTCTAGCTTGGCTTATTCACCCCAAACACACCCCTCCCCTCCCCAACATCCCCCTCCCACATCCCCCGCCCCCCACTCCCACACCCCCAGCCTCACCAGTACCACCCTCATGCTACATAAATTGCCAATGGTTATTGGGTATAAGAAGTTGACATATTCTTATTAAGCAGCACCAATGTGGACTCTGAATTCGTGACCCAAATGTATGCTTTTATAACAATTCCTAGAAGTGGAAACAAGCTATTATTCATGATATCTAACTGGTGCTTTACTTAATCCTTGATCTTTGATTATGTATGGTCCAGGGTTGTCCAAGTGTGGCCGACTTTTGTTCCCAGGGGACACTCACTTTTTCAACAGCCTGCCCGCAATGTGATTCCAAATGCACCATCATACAAGCTCCTTATTAAATGTTTATCTGACATGAAACACGTAATGTATTTATATCAGAACCACATGGTACTTCTTGTCTTTCTGAAAATCAGTATAAAAAGATGCCTATCTCTACTTCTCTCATAAGTGATTGAATTTTTTTTTATTTTTTTTATTTTTTAATTTAATTTATTTATTTATTTATTTTGGTGGGGGGTTGTTGGTTGTGGTGGGGGGGGGGGGGGTAAGGCAAAACTATACAAAATTTTTGATGTTCTTACTTCAAGCCTGGCTTATCAACAGCCACAGTTGGTGAGCTCTTGTACTGCTCTTTCATTTCCTGAAGGATGAAGAATTATCAAACTTCCAAAGCCTATATATACACACTGCTGAAACCAACTGCTAAGTTATGCTTGATAACATATGAAAGCTTTGTCATTCTAATGAATACTTCACATATCCATGATTGTAAACTGCATAATTGCTCACAGCCTGTGCTTTATGCTCATGCTTGAGTTGTTTTATTGCACCTAATATTCCCATGTGCGCTTTCATACTTAACAATGCACATTTAAGAAAAGACGTATTGTGTTCTTTATATGTGTTTAAATGCTCGACAAAGCACCTTTAAGAAGATCTAATTCTGTTCTTTATTTATATAGGATGTTTTGGGTTGCAATGTTGTTTTTGGAAAGTTCTATGGTTATGTCCATCTTTTCACATGTTCCATGTTGATCTACATTTTGTCATTATCTTATGGGTGATGGTATATTGTTTTGAATCTGACCATGCATCATTAAATATTTAGTTGCTTGGTAAATGTTGATTCCAAATGAATATTTGGTAAATAGCTGTATTTTATCAAACTTTCTTATCTTATTGTATTTTGCTACTGTATCTTGTTAATATTACTATTGCTGAAAGTCTTTTAAAATCATATGTTCTCTAAATAGCCATGCTGAGCAACATTTTTCCCTTTCCTGCACAGGGTTTAGCTAAATTTGTGGAATGGAGTGCTAACATGATGGAGGATGATGCCAAACGGAAGCTGAAGGCTGCTGAGCTTCAAGCAAAAAAGGATCGCTTGAGAATCTGGACAAACTATGTCCCCCCAGCATCAAATTCAAAGGCAATCCATGGTCAGAACTTCACAGGAAAAGTAAGTGAATGATTTGATTTGAAATTCCTTTGGTCATTTTACCTTACAATGATTTGTTTATGCTTGCATCTAATTTTCTGTAGGTGGTAGAGGTTGTGAGTGGGGACTGCATTATTGTTGCTGATGATGCTGTCTCCTATGGTAGTCCTTCAGCAGAGCGACGAGTCAATCTTTCAAGCATCAGAGCCCCTAAGATGGGGAATCCTCGCAGGGATGGGAAGCCGGCACCCTATGCCCGTGAGGCCAGGGAATTTTTGCGTTCTCGTCTTATAGGCCACCAAGTATGAAGCTGAGCTTGCAATTTCACACTGGAATATTTTAATAAAGACTTTTGAACAACTTCTATTCTAATTCATTTGTTTTCAGGTGAATGTTTCAATGGAATATTCAAGGAAGGTCAGCCTGGCTGACGGACCCAATCCAGTAGCCACATCTGGCTCAGGAGATTCTAGAGTTATGGATTTTGGGTCGGTCTTCCTTGTCTCTTCATCAAAGGCTGAGGGTGATGATACCTCCTCTGCCCTGTCTTCTAGAAACCAATCATCAGGGATAAATGTTGGTGAGATGGTTGTTTCACGTGGTTTTGGCACTGTAATCAGACACCGAGATTTTGAAGAAAGGTCAAACTATTATGATGCTCTGCTGGCAGCTGAATCACGTGCCATCAATGGAAAGAAAGGAATCCATTCTGCCAAGGATCCTCCAGTGATGCACATAACAGATCTGACAACGGTTAGAAGTTAAAGCATCTTTTAATGCATTTGAGTAGTGTTGAATCATATGGTCTATTAATTTCTGATTCTATTAATCCAGGCTTCAGCCAAAAAAGCTAGAGATTTTTTGCCATTTCTGCAAAGAAGTGGAAGACTTACTGCTGTTGTTGAATATGTCCTCAGTGGCCACCGATTTAAACTACTGATACCTAAAGAAACATGCAGCATTGCCTTCTCCTTTTCTGGTGTTAGGTGCCCTGGTCGAGATGAGCCTTTTTCAGATGAAGCTATTGCATTAATGAGGAGGAAGATATTGCAGCGTGATGTTGAGGTGCTTATCTTTTCTCTTTAAACCCTTCAATATTAAAAAAGGGTAGCCCAGCGCATGAGGATCTCACCATTTTGGGCTCTAGAGAGTATAAATATGCATTCAGCCTTATCCCTACATGTGGAGAGGCTGTTTCTGTACTTTGGATCCATAATCTCTGGGTCATAATAGAGCAATGTTGCTGTTGCCTAGCCTCACCCTCTGATAAGCCTGTTAATATTATTTTATCCAAATTATGCTTTCCTTTGTGCAGATAGAAATAGAAGCAGTTGATAGGACAGGCACATTCTTAGGCTCCTTATGGGAGTCTAGGACCAATATGGCTGCAATTCTTCTTGAAGCTGGACTGGCGAAGCTCCAAACTTCTTTTGGTTCTGACAGGATCCTGGATGCCAATCTCCTTGCTCAGGCTGAGCAGTCTGCAAAGCGACAGAAGCTGAAAGTGAGCTATGATTAACAGAATATTTGCTTTGCAGATTATTAATCATGGCTCTTAGTTGTTTCCTTTCTTTTTGCTAGATATGGGAGAAGTATGTTGAAGGACAAGAAGTTGCTAATGGTTCCACATCTGAAGCAAAACAGAAGGAAGTGCTCAAGGTGCCGTACATCGAAGAATAATGCAATGTCTGCTTCATGCTTTTAGTTTAAAAAATTGACCCCATCTTTTTGGTATCTGCATGCAGGTGGTGGTTACGGAAGTCCTGGGTGGTGGAAGATTCTATGTCCAAACAGTTGGCGAACAGAAGGTGGCTTCTATACAACAACAACTTGCTTCATTGAACCTCCAAGAACCTCCAATAGTTGGTTCTTTTAATCCCGTGAAGGGTGACATTGTTCTTGCTCAGTTCAGTGTAGATAACTCCTGGAACAGAGCTATGGTATGTGTCAAAGTCAAACATCTTGTACTTCCAAACATAATAACTATGGAAGCACTACCTGATATTCTAATATTTGTAATTTCTTTTGCTGTAAAGGGAGGAAACGAATCACCAATTCATTGAGCTCATGAATCAGAAGAATACAAAACGACAGCAACTGTCCACTGTGGAATAAAAACAAGAAACTACAGTCCAAAACCCTCTCTTGAAACCCAAGCCCTACTAGAAGACATTACAAAACCCATCCAGGACTCCTATTCCTCTTCTAAAGACTAAGAATCTTTGCTCTAGCATATTCCAATTCTTTCCTCCACTTAGCAGGCACCAACACTTTCCATGGCTTCTGTCTTTTTTGGCACTCTTTTCCTTCTCCATTCAACACCTGGAATATCTGTACCTAGTGGGCAATGGGGTTCAGATTGTGATAGTACTTTTATGTTGATGAAATGATTACTTAGTCATGCTAAGGCTTTGCCTATAATTTATATTAAAACAAGCATCCAATTTCTTTGACTTATAAACCGCATCTCAGGAACTATTACAGCCACATAAACATGCCAATATGTGATTAAGCTATGAATTATGTTGCACTTTTTATTTACTTAAGCTACATCATGCATTTTTTGCAGTTTTTGGTGCATTGGCGAATTCCACAATTTGTACTCTTTATGAAGGAAAGTGATAAGTTCCTCAATGAAATGTTTTTCTGTTGCTTAACAGACATGCCATTTGAAGATACAATCATTTCATATTTTAATTTCCAAAAGCAACATATCAATATTATGGATTCTTGGTCACTTAATATTCTATGGCTTCTGTCACTCTACATACAGCACTGTGTACTGTCAAGAAATATATTTCGGAACATTATCCGTAGGAAAAAATCTTTGCTATACTCATTTTATATATGTTTTCCTCCACATGTACCAATCAAGAATATAATTTCAGAATTCAGATCATCATGATGTTTGTCTTTGATGTACAGATTGTCAATGGACCACGAGGAACTGGTGAATCACCAGAGGACAAGTTTGAAGTCTTCTATATTGACTATGGAAACCAAGAAATGGTTCCATATAGTCACTTACGACCTCTGGATCCTGCAGTCTCCTCAGTACCTGGTTTGGCTCAGTTGTGCAGCCTCGCACACATTAAAGTCCCGAATTTAGAGGATGATTTTGGTCAGGAAGCTGCAGAGTATTTGAGTGAGTGCACTCTGAACAGTTCAAAAGAATTCAGGGCTATGATCGAGGAAAGAGATACTTCAGGTGGGAAAGTAAGAGGACAGGGAGCTGGGACTGTTCTTTTCGTGACTTTGGTTGATGTGGAAGCAGGATCCAGTATCAATGCTGCCATGCTGCAGGTTTGAACATCTGACCATATTCATCTAACAAGAAGCAAGAGAAGAGATTGTTATCCATCTTTGGTTCTCAAAGAAATCATAATCATAACCATCCAATCTTATCCTATGGCTTGATGGAGCCATATGCGCCAAGCATTTGGCATTCCTGTTCTGGATCACCCCTGATATTATTTCAGGCTTCTTCTTTATCTGTTCTCACAACATCTATCCATTTTACCTTTTAGCTCTTTCCATCCTTTTCCTGCATCCTTCAGCACAAATTAACAACCTTCCCTGATAGAGGCCTGTTAGGTCTTTGTTCTACATATCCATACCATTTCAATCAATTTTCCGTCAGATGTCGATCTATTTTCCATTAAAATGGGGAAACCTTTGCCTTTCAAATTCTGATTTGGCTTAATATGATTCTTTCTTTTGATAAATTATTTAAATAAACACTGTATGGTAAAGATTTTCTGGTGACCATGTTCTGTTTTCACATCTTCTCCTTGTTTTGGTACTTCACTAGTGTCATTTTCTTGAAATGTTTTAGCAAGAATTTTTTAATTTGTCCAATTGTTTTAAGATCTTCTAAACAAAAGCATGGATTATTCACTTCCATGTCCTTGTTACGCTAGTAAAATATAGCCAGATGGTAGGTCAGTAAGCTGTAGAATGTTCATGTTATACATAGTTATATACTGGATTAAAATCCATGAACCTGAAGCAGGGGGTAGATACCAACTTAGGGGTCTGCATGTAGCCCCTCTTCCATGCAAGATGAAATGATACTTGGGTTCTGGTTGAATTTGTTTCCAGTCAGCCTCATACGCAGCTTACCTTCCAGATTTAGGAGTGAAGATAAAAAGAAATAGTTTTGAATCACCTAGGAACCAGCTACACCATTTTCTTACTACATGATACTACATAACCAATTGTTATATGGATGTTCTTTCCTGAGGTGTTTTTTTTTTTTTTTTTTTGAGGGTTTTTCCTGAGGTGATGGTAATTTAAACATTTCTATCAAACTGGATTATCGGATTGTCAGACAGCTGCTGTATGTGCTTTAGAAAGTGCATACAAACATGGTTAGCTTTTGTTACTACTGGAGCTTGTATTGACTTCAAGCTTTGGTCCTCACTAGTGCATGAATATTCAAATTGAATGCGTGTACTTTCCATTATATGCTGAAGTTATCTTGGAGCTCGTCTGATGACTCAATTTTTGTACATAGGAAGGACTTGCTAGACTAGAAAGAAGGAAGAGGTGGGAAACTAAGGAAAGACGAGCCGCACTCGACAACCTGGAAGAGTTCCAAGCTAAAGCAAAACGTGAGAGGCTGGGGATGTGGCAGTATGGGGATGTTCAGTCCGATGATGAAGAGTCAGCTCCACCTCCAAGAAAAGCTGCAGGTCGTCGTTAGGTATAGGTCGCCATAACCGGTGGTGGTGAGATATTAGATTCAGAGATATGGCAGAAATTTTGGCTGCTAGAGCTTACTGGGAGAGCTACTTTTACCTTTAGGTGCTTTAGACGTGTTTACCTTTTAAACTTTAAGCGACATTGATTTTTCCCATCTCTAAATAAGGCAATCCCCATACTTCATAATTTATGAATGTGGGTGTTTTGTAAACTCATTTATGGTTGGAAGCTATAGCACTTGAGATCAATTGATGGAGCAGCATTTGATGAAAATTTAAAGCTCTGTCTCAGTGAATGATGTATGAGAAGACTTGAAATTAATCAAAATTTTGGATAGTTTTGTCCCATGTAATGATGTAACAGAGTTTAGATAATTTTCTCTGCATGTTGCACAACAACCGCAGATGCTTCCCTTTCTTCCAAGTGGTCAGGTAAGAAGAATGTTTTATGCCCTTTTGTTGGTCACATGAAAGATTAAATCTTATACCAACAGAGCAGAACAACTCATCAATGTGCCTTGGATCCTTGCCGCCTTCACGAGTCAATCTGCTATTTCATAAAATTTATTTTTCTATATCAGTTTTGTTACAGTTTTGGGGCATTAAGAATGGTTAACATAATGCATACTGCTTTTCTTTTAAAAAGTTCTGAAAAAAAATTGGAAGCTTGAATCCCTTACCCGAAAATGTATGAGCAGCAAATTTCAATTTAACCAGTTTTCTGTAACAATGTGTTTAGCGTCAATTTTCTATTTTTTTTGTTTTAAAGCCCGTCTGAATATTTAATTCAACTGCAAAACATGCCGGTCAATCATCTGGTTTGTCTCATGAAAAGCTTAAAAGAGCGATGAGCTTTTCTCTTATTTATTTCTCCTCAATCATTTGGCTACGCTTATTTGTCGGTATGCCATCTTTCGGCTGAGTCGAGGTGGAAAGGAGGCTTTAAAAGTTAAGTTGAAACCGGAACACGGCAATATGCAAGCTTTAAACCATACCTTTGTCCTGAACGGTTCTTCAAACTGTAACATTGACCTTGCACCGAACAAAACAGGAAAACACATTTTGAGCAAATTAGTCTTGTGGAAGGCTAACCTTGCTACTAAATCATATTTTTGCCAACTTTTCATCGGACCATTGGTCGCCATAAGAAGTTCTTATGGTTCATTACTTCACCATTGCGATTTTATCCACGGATTCAAATTCCGACAAGATGTCCCATGAGACGCCGGATCGAGAGTACCATCCCAAACATCGAGGTAGAACCATCCTATCATTATCTTAGCATTCCAATTGGCGAACATATTCTATTCTAATTGTCGGGTAGCCGTACATCTCGTTTTTTGGTTGGGACAGAAAATCTCATGTATCAAGATAAGAAGAATGATTCAGATCTCATTTCTTTTATCACCCCAGATAGGTTTGTCGTATCATCTCCAAGTTTCTGGCCTCGTCAGCGAGCGTATCATCTAAATGCCATCTATGAAGCTGTAGCTAGAATCATCCACTACATGAATAGAAATATAAAACATATCATGAAAAGTGCCTTGCTACAAAAGGCATATCATGAAAAATGCCTCATCTTGAATAGAATTATAAAATATATCAGCTTTGAAGTTTAGCTCGCATAAGACGATGACCAAGATTTTTTAGATCCCAAGGGAGGCCACTGGGACGACTACCCGCAATTTAATGAAACCGGGAGGTAGTTCTGTAATCCTCATTTCATCGCTGTCGTTCGGAAAAGATTCAGCCACAGAGCATGTGGCCATTTCTCTTGCTCGCTGTGCTTCAATAAAAAAAAGCTAGACTATAAGATCATGGGAAACGCCAACTAGGTTCAAACGCAAGCTTCTGAATAAAGACAGCACGTTGGAAAATTTGGTCAGAGCCACAAGGCTTTTCCTTTATTAGGATACTCGCACTTCTGATGCTTTCTGTCTGCTTGCAATCGTTGTTCGAATTGATGTGGAGTTTGCTTCTCTCTCCTGCTAACTGGTCCTACAGGTTTCAGAATAAGCACTTCCATATCCCTGTCTATACTAGCTAATAACTTGCATGTTCTCAATCAGTTTGAGAGCTAGCTATAGGAAGCTTTCATGCATGACCCATCAATCATGGATCTCACACCAACACTGCACGTGTGAGTTTCTGCAGGATGGGATCAACTTAAATGGGGTAAATACACGCCGAAATTTGCAGCTTGGTGGATGGTTTTTAAGTCTACCTACTCCCCAATGCCTGCAGGTGGAGATGCCGTATGCCATTCCACGGGGGCGGAGCTAGGAATTTCTCATCTCTTTTTTCTTTTTTTTTTGGTAGAGATGATCTTAATCTTTTTAAGATGTCGAGGTTAACTAATAAAAGTTACATTTATAATTTTTATCTGAGTTTTTCTTATAATCATCTATATAATGAAAAGAAATTATGGCCATTCTTTTATTAATTATTTCAACAATTTCTTTACTTCATCTAATAAAAAGTAAGAATAATAAATTACTCTGAAAAATAGAAGGTAGAGCTGAAGATGTCGTAGACTCCGAATTTTCAAGAAGAGCTAAAAGTTAACGGATATATATTAGGGATCGTAATAAAACCCAAACTCGCGGGTATCCGATCCAACCCGACCCTAACTGATTAGATCGGATGGTCAAAGTATAGACTGGGTTTGGATCGGATTTAGATAAAATCTGAATGCTTAACTTTGGATTTGGATCGGGATTGGATAGTTATGTACCTGGCTCGAATCCAGTCCAAACTATTTTGATTGAATATAGAACTAAATATTATTGAACTAAACATTCTTGAATTTTATTTTGATTGAATATGGAACTAAATGTTGTTGAATTAAGTATTGTTGAATTTTATTTGTTTAAGACGGATATGATTTATGAAATGATGGTATGATTTTAGAATTGATATAAATAAAAAAAATGCCCAATATAACTTAATTAGATTCGGATCAGGTAAACCCAAATTATCCGATATCCGATTAAAATGGATTTGGACAAAAAAAAATCTAGTCCCAATAATGTTTGGACTGGATTTGGATAGTTTATTGGGTATTTGGATTTGGATTTAATTAGGTAGTTAGAAATTCATCCCAAATCCGATTCGATGCCATCCCTAATATATATCTTGTTCTCTTTGAGGAAAAAAAGATATATTATAAAGGAAGTTTGTTTAGGTAATATATTAGAAAAAGGAAAGGAATGCAAACTGAATGGAAAAAGTTAACAAGTAACTACTTCAGGAGTCATAAAATTCAGGGCTCCATTTGACTCCATATGAATTTGTGAGGAGCTGAATTCGGTGAAAGGTCCATAATGCATGCATCGAAGGTGTGATGCGCATTAATTCACATATAATTTTTCTGTCATTTCTATTTTTGAACGTAGGCCGGTGTCTCCATAATTTATGCATCATGATCGAAGATATTCCTATCACTGGACTTTTAAAAAAGTAAAGATAAAAATGTAAGACCGTCTGTGTTTGATCGGTCATTGCTTACTAGCATGGCAGCGCTTTTCGGACCCACTCGAATTGAAGCTGACTTCGAACCTGTAAGGCTGTGAGACAAGTATTGCCCTCGTGTTTTCTTCCTGCCTACCTCCCAGACATTTATTCCATCAAAGCGTCAAACAGGGGTTGGGATCATCGATCATGCCTTGTTAGCTCGGAATAGCTCTCCCTTCGATAGATCGTATGACAACCATCATATATTCATGAAAAACTCTCTCTTCCGATAGTTCCTCAGGATCATAGCATAAAATAATAGTAAAATAAAATATAAAATATTTAATATTTAATTTTAATTTAAATAATTAAAATAACCCAGCAAAATCCAACCCAGTTTGGATTATTGGACCGGGCCCAGATTTAATTTGAGGCCTGTTCCTCCTAAGTCATATGTGCGGCACGTGGAAAAAGTGGAGGAAAAAGAATCCGGTTAGGAGTCTCTTCTCTCCCGATTCCATCAAATTCAGGCCATAAGAGTTTAGATTAACTTAGGAAATCTCATCTATAACATCCCCCTTCCCCCTCCCTTGGATCTCCATCTTGAGTTATTTGATAAATTGGTGTGAATCGGCCAGGATTTCTCAAGGTTTCTTCTATGGGTTGCTGCCGAGAAAAGGGTCGTCGAAGCTTTCTCCGGTCGTCGGAGCAAGGTACGTTAGCTCTCTTCCCCTTCTCTCTCTTCTTTCTTGTGGTTGTTTCCTCATCACCGGCGCTCGGTTGAAGCCAGCAAACCACCGGATTCATCCCAAACAGGGGCAGTTCTATTCCTTTTATATTTCCCAAGATGCCATCGGCAATAGCTGCCGTAAGAGGCCGTCGTCGAGGCCATGGCTTCACCGCTACCACGAGCCGCCATGGGTGGCCGGCTCCTGTCTTCCATGGCCATGCATGGGAGAGGAAGAACGGGGAGCAAACCCCTCTTATTTAAAAAGAACAAGAGAGGAGAGGGTTCCTCTCTCTTCTAGTTATTTAATCAAATTAATTAATAAATTAATTATTTAATAGATTATAAAAAAAATTATAAAAAAAAAATTTAGAATGGGGTGTGGACCCAAGTGAATCCCAATTGAAAGTTCTAAGTATCTAATTGAATTTATTTGATTTATTTTATAATATTAATTTGAATAATATAGTAGGGTAGACCATCGGACAAGAGGACATCGAGTAGGGCTTGATGTCTAAATCATAATATAGTGAATCTAATTTATTGCTAATTGAGGTAAGAATTCCTATACATAATCACTGTCATATATGCTATTTTGCCATTAGAATTATATTGTTGGTTTTACATCGTTGAATTCGTGTTGATAAATTTATTATGTTTGAGACACTATTATTTCTTGTATGATTTTTTTAGCATGAGTATATTATGTATCGACTATATATATATATCAGTGATTGATAGTATGATTATATAGGTATAATTTACTTATCTTAATCATATTATAAGCTCAAATTGATTTAATGAAAATGACATATAACAATCGGATGAAAATGATATGGTTTGGACTAGCCTTGTCATGTGGAATAATCTCCATGGGCTTACATATAAATATTTAATCTGAGAAAGGTCGTGAGAAAAATGATCTGAAAAAATTCATGAGAAATATAATTCAAGAAAGATCATGAGAATTTAATCTAAAAAAGATTATGAAAATTTGATCCGAGGAAGATCAAAGAAATTCTATCCGATAAAGATCGTTACATAATCTTGATTAGTCCAAAGCTGAAAAGTTAAAAGTTAATAAACTAAAATTATGGAAAGAGAAAATAAATGTTAAGATCAGAGAGATTATTATTGAATAAAAAACTTTACCTGATGGTATGTGATGATCTATTTCTTGACTATGTGCTCGATGCATATTTATGCCAGTATTTAAGTTATTTAGATTTATGTTATGAGTTTTTATGATTTTATCTTGATATGCTTATTGTATTTTCAATATGTCTACTATTTTGATATAGATGTATGGTGGTTCTTACCGAGCTAGAAAAGCTCATATCCCTATATTTTTTTTTTCAGAGACTCAAGAAACTTAGTTCGGATGAGTTGGGCAAGAAGTCAAGTATCGAAACCCTTAATATTTTAGTTAACTAAATTTTCTGATACCATTGGATATTTGAATATTTGTAATTGAACAAATTGACTATTGATTTTGATTGATCGACTCGATTGACATGTTTGATATTTTATTTGATAATTTTAAAATATTTAAATTTTATTTTTATTTTAGGCCTTATATGATCTTTAGGGCATCGCTCTAGGGTTCGTGTGATTGTGTCACGTGGCCGACTCAAGTATTGGATTTGGGATATGACACTTGCAAAATAAAATTTTATAGTTTTTCATCAATATTAATAAATCCTAATCTACATAAAGATATCAAATTTTGCTTCTAATTCACTCTCTCGTATCGAATCTCTAAGTTAAACTAGTCCTTTGAATCTATAAAATAGTGAATATAGAGTAATAAGTTAGACAGCCCAGTAAGCAATGAATATCTTGACTAGATAATTCATGTGATAACATAGATTACCAATATCAAAATATAATTTAGCATTAATCAGTGCACAAATGTACATAAGCAAATTTATTTTTAAAATACGAATTTAGTAATATCGATATCTTTCAAATATTTATTTAGATAATCATATATCTAATTTCAAAATCAATTATATTCAAAAATTTAATTCAAAATAAATTTTACTCAACTCATCAACCTTTAACAATGACCATACTTATCCCTGTGGTCGGGCCAAAATACCATACTTATAATGGCCAAGCTAGAGTACTATACTTATATCCTATGGTGGAGTCAGAATACCATACTTATATCCTATGGTCGGATCAAAATACCATACTTATATCCTATAATGAGATCAGAATATCATACTTATATCATATGGCCAGACCAAAAATAGAATCATGAACTTAGAGTGCCAATGTACAACCCTTAATTGATAGGTTCTGAATATAGTCAGGTTGAGAGTCTAAATCCGATTCATATCAAAAAAAATTTTATAAAATAACATATATTTCATAATCAAATCAAAATATGCATTTAGAATTTTAAATTAGTAAATAATATATAAGATATTACTTCAAAATTTTATATCGATTTTCATTCAAAACACATTCTTCATAAGATTCATAAAACACATATAAATTCATTAATAATTTATTTGATATTTAAAATAATATTATATAAATAAAAAAATCTAGAGAAGATGGATCATCACTTATCTTATATGTACTCCAACGAACCCACGTAATTCTAGTTTTTCTATCAAAACCTGATATTCAAAATTATACTTTACTCAAAATTTAATTAAAATTAAAAATAAAAATCCTAAATTCTCGTAGGACTGGCTATGCCATAACATCAATATCCAGTTGATTTTGTCTAGGGCATCAAATCAATCAACTACAAATCAAGGATCATAATAGGATGCTAAGATGTAATTGATGATGAAATTTAATGTTGCTTAGTCCGATCAAGATGGAGATTAGCAACTATTCGACAACCAATGGTTAAGATCCCTTCATCAGGATGTATCAAGGCCATTAGAGGGTCTTTCAAATATCCAGAAAATTCTAGTAAGGAGACAATCTAGATATAGATATTTTTAGAGAGAGAAAGTAGAAAGAGAGAGGAAGAAAATAGTGAAAGCACATGAATTGAAATTGTCTAATTGAATTGATAAGAGAATTAAGATTTGATTCATAATGAATTATAGTAAACCTATATGATGGTTTTGATTGTATTAATGGATCCAAGGGTTAATTTAGATAGATGTGTTTGATGCATATTGGGGACAAGAATTTGAGGTTTGTCTTGAATTTAAATTCTGAATGTTTTCAATATACAATAGTATATTTTGATCAAAAGCCATTTAGTGCATCCAAAGAAATTTTGATGGATTTTAATCAAAGTATGCAATGGAAGTATAATAGTTTGAATTATTTTTTTAAGCCAATCAAAATAAAAATTTGGTTTGAAAAATATTATAATAAAAAATTTGATTTTAAAATTTAAGAATGATTATGACTTGAGGTAAAAGTAATCCTAAATTTTTGAGGACTTAAGAAAGAAAAATTTTGAGGATAAAATTTCTTTTTAGAGAAGAGAAATGTGATATCCCAAACCTAGCTAAAATAGCTACACGAATATTAAAGGGGTGAAAAAATAAAAAAAGAAAAATAGAGAAAATGAGAGTCTTCTCTTCCATTAATTCTCTTCTCCTCAACAGACTCCTAATCAGAGCTGAAGATCATCATCAGGGAGGAGTTGGACTCCTTCCTGTGGTTCTCTTTAAAAGGAAGAAGACTTTCCTTTCTTTCTACTAATGATCAAGGACTCAAGCTAGCAAAATCGTTGGACTTTTCTTTCCAAAAGCCATCACTATGTCCACCAGATTTCAGCCTAAACGTCATAAAAAAAGCCGGATAAGAACCTAAGACATTTAGGTTGATCTTTTTATAAAATTTCTCAACCATCAAACTTTGTTTTTTGGCCGACAATTACCGGATTTCTCTTAAGAAAACTCCTCCCCTACTTTGGTTTATTTTTTCGCCCCTTTCTTTTGAATTTGCTAGCACAGATAGCCATTATCGAATGTCAGTCTAGGATCCATTGGCTGCACCGATGTTGCCTCAATGACTGTCGATCAAAGCCATGCCGGTGGTGATCCACTGCTCCAAGAGAAAAGGGAGGAAAATGATCTCCTATTTCACTATAGAATCAAAGGAAGAGAGAGAAAAAGAAGAAAGAGGAAGAAAAAGAAAAAAAAAAGAAAAAAGAAAAGACAAGAAAGAGGAGGGAGTCTCTCTTTCCTTCCTCTCTTTTCATCCTCTCTCTTCCTACTTTTTTCTTTATGATTCTCTCTAAAAAAATCTTACTTTCTCTCTCTGTAAGTTTCTCTATCTAAAAGTATCTATCTCTAGATTATGTCTCTTTTTTAGGATCTTCTGATCTTGGAAAGTGTTGAAAAATATATCTCAAAGCCAATCATCAGTCTATTGATGATTAAGTTAACTTTATAATTATATATAATTTATAATGAATAAAAAATTTATTCTAATTTTTTCATCATAAAGATACATCTTCTTTTAGAACTTCTATATTATGATAAAATCTTTAAGACTATTTAGAATCGATAAAGAGAGATTTTATCATTTAATTCTTAAAATTATTCATGATCAAATGATATGTTGTTACCTAAGATGACAATATTTATCGAGTATAGATCGTTATGTGACATATGAGTTGGTTATCCTCTTAACCAAGGAGTATAGAGATAATGGTATGACATGTAGGTGAGATGTAAGGATACATTATCATGAAATATGATCAACTCTCGAGTATTCTACTATCAAGAATTACTCTGATGGGATATGGATATAAGTATTCCTTGGATCTGAGATCACCATGGTGATTTGCAAGCAACTCACTGTGCTTTGGTGCCGAAATACCTAAATTTTTAATTCAATGATAAAAAATTTTTGGACATACTCTAGTACTTATGAAATCGGTGCGTGAGTCATAATAAGATTGACCGCTCCTGATTTCAAGAACTGTATTAAACTATATTTTTAATTTAGCAAAATCTTGTTCAGGATAGTTCTTATGAGAAGTCACGGAATTAATTGCTTTGAAACACATTATGGATGCACTATTCTAGGATTGATGGTTTAACTCTGAGTTATCCTAAACATAGAGGTCAAAAGAGTGAATTATAAGATAACCATATTTACATAGATTCTAGAATATTGCTTTACATATATTCGATCTATTCGAATATTGGTACAATTACTAGATGATTACTTCGATTAGTATAGGAGTTTATTCCAATGCTACTGACTTAGGTTCAAACATATGGGCTTACATATATTAGAGATTTCGATCTGATCAGATGGTTAATCAATGACTATGAATCATTCTACAATCAAATAGTCAATACAATTAATGTTTGATCTAGTGCAAGTGTTGCAAGAGAATTAATTAGCAATTGGATTGCTAATTGGCTCAATTTGATTGACCATTAGAGCTGAGATTGAGTCTAATTAAATAAGATTCAATTTGGTTTGGTTTAAACTTGATTAGATCAAGTCTAATTAGTTTATGGGATAAGTCAATTGTAAGAAAGATCAATTTTCTATTCAATTAGGATTTGTATGTACCTAATTTTTAATTAGATTAGAATTTAAATCAAAATTAAATATAATTTAATCTAATTTAAATGGGCTTCTAGTTGGACAAGGATCATCTTTAATTAGGTTGCGTCAATCCTAATTTAATTAAATTTAAAATCTTGATTTGACCTAAGAAAACTAGAGAGCCTAGTTGAACTGAGACTCTCTCTCTTGCGCCAACACATCTCTCTCCATGCCCCATGCCTTTCTTTAGATTTTGTGCATATATTTTCTCACACCAAAGAGCCCCATGCATGCCCCCTTGGAGTAGATTTGGAAATTGATTTTGACTAGGTCAAAACAAGCAAGTTGTTTTAACCTAGAACTATTTGACAGAGTTTGTTGAAACTAAAACTCTATCCACTATCAGGCGTCAATTATAGTTAGATTTAATCTGATTTTGGCACAAGAAAGAAAAAATTTTTAGCATGCATTTAAGGTATCCCATGCCTAAAAAAAGGAGGTGCCCAAGAGTTGGGTGCGCCCTACAATTCTCTTCTTTGGACATGCTTTCTAAATATTTGACCTAGAGAAGGACTCTTCGTTATCTCTCTATTTAAGAGGGATTAAGGCATGGAATTTTTAGAGATTATTGTGCGTGGAATAGAGTCTTGGGCATGGGAATTTTGGGTGCAAACACCATTGGAGCGTGGGTTTCTTTATGACACAATTCTAGCATGTCCTGATGAGAGAAAAAAAAGAAGAGAAGAAAGAGTTTCTTCTCTATGATTTCTTGTCTTCCTCTTCCATATTCTTTTGAGAGATTAGTAAGGAAGAAAACCTATCTCAAGTCCTCTTCTGAATCTTCATTCTATAGAAGGTCCAAGAGATCCAAAGAAGAAGATTAAAGATCAACCATTAAGGAGGGATCTGCAAGATGCATGCTGGCATGCTGCGTAGATTTTCTATCACCAAACCTCCGATCGGACTTGAAGTTTCATGGACAACCTGTAGAGGCCGGATGATCTATGCGGCTTTGAGCAACATTCTGAACTACAAAACAACAAGCAGAATTCTCAACCAATGATCAGATATAGAGATCTAATCTCTATACTATTCTGGATTAGATCTAGATCAGGTGTTGATATGATCAATATCTTTAATTATTTATTTTTTAGATTTAATACATGCCTATATCATGTCATAAGATCTTAGATGTAGGTATTTTTACATACTTTAGTAGATTAATATGATTAATCTAAATCTTCTACTTCCATTATTTTAAAAAAAGTTTCAAAATTTATGCATATAACCCTAAATGTTTTCCATTAGAAAGATCCTCTAATAGCCTTGATAGATTTTGGTGGAGGAATCTTGATCATTGATTGTCGAACAATTTATCAATTCCCATCTTGATTGGATCGAGCATTATGAGATTACATCATCTATTTCATCCTAGCATCCTAGCATGAGTTTTTATTTGTAGTTGATCAATTTGATGCCTAGATCAAACTGACTAAATATCAGGTGCTATCATGTAACCAACTCCATGAAGATTTAGGAATTTTATTTTGAAAATAATTATGATTAAATTTTGATGAAAGTATGACTTTGGATATTATGTTTTGAAAGAAAAATTTTTGAAATTATGTGGATTCGTTGGAGTACATGTGAGATAAGTAATGATCTACCTTCTCTAATTTTTTATTTATATAATATTATTTTAAATATTAAATAAATTATTAATTGATTTATACATGATTTATGAATCTTATGAACATATTTTGAATGAAAATTGATATGAAATTTCTTGTAATATTTCTTGTACTATTGCTGTAATTATTTATTGATTTGAAATCATATATGTATATTTTAATTTGATTATGAAATATATATTATTTTATGAAAAGAATTTTGATACAAATTGGTTTTGAACTCTTAGCTAAGGTGATGCATTGGCACTTTGAGCTCCTGATTCTATTTCTTGTCTAACTATAGGGTATAAGTATGATATTCTGATCTCGCCATAGGATATAAGTATAGTATTTCAGTCCTGTCATAGGATATAAGTATGATATTTTGGTTTCACCATAGGATATAAGTATGGTATTTCAGTCCAGCCATAGAAATAGAAAGAATTCTTCATGAGTATGTGATGGTTGCCATGATCCATGGCTCACGATCTCGAATCAGGATGTGACATTCATAGAAGTGGATGCAACTTTATTTGTGCATTTTGAATCTTCCATCCACCTTTCCCTTTATTCTTTTGGTGGGACGACAATGGAATAACATCAGTGTATGGTGCCATTCATGGACAAAAAGGAATATTCTTGAGATTAATAATTTTCAAATAACAATTCATGAAATATTACATGTCTTATGACTCTTATTTCTTTTTGAATGTCACTCTACTGCCCATCATTACCAAATAACGTAGTACTTTTTATATATTTGCCAAGATTTATAAAACTTCATCAAATAGTCAATTGGTCATATAAAACTAATATACTCTTGATAGGACAACTAAGATGGTCCTCTTATCTAGGGGCGGCAAAATATGATTCGATCCACCAACCCAACTCATATTCAACTTGCCATAAATAGGTTTGGATTTGGATTAAACAGGTTCGGATCGTAAGCAGATCGATCCATTTAACCTATTTATTATTTGGGTCGAGTTCAAATTTTATATATCTAACCTGAAGGAAACGTGCAGGATTTCTAACTTTAATTTTAAAAAAAAATTTCAAAGATTGCACAGCAAAAATTATTATTAATCATATTAATAATAAAAGCTATAGATCTAATCTAAAAATTCTATACTATACTGGATCTAATGTACATATATATGCATTCATATCTGAAAAATAAAATATTAAGTGCAGTAAAACTAGTTTACTACTTTTACATGTTCAGAACACGTTATCTTTTTATGGATAGATGATCTTCATAATTTGATCTTCTCTGTGTAGATCTGATCATCGTGATGCAGTCACACACGCATCTAATCTCTAAAGGCAATCCATACGAGGTCCTAATCTCGATCAGTTCCTTCTGAGTGCTAGCTCACTACAAAAATTTTTGATGGCTGATATCAAATCAAACTCCTTCGATCTTCTTTACCAGCTCTTTAAACGCTCTGGTTTATTGATGTAGATGAGAAATATAAGAGGTTCTTCTTCCAGATCTGTGAACTCACGATCCTCGTTACTCATAATCTAGAATCCAAATCCTAGATTGATCCTAGGGTATGCACACACCCAAGAACCTTGAGCCTAGAATTTCTCACGTAGAGAAGAGACTCTCTCTTTCTTTTCTCACACGTTCTCTTTTCTGAGTTCTAATCTGCACATCCATAAAAATAGGTATTTTATAGATGCGCACAAATAAGAGAGGCGTGAGGGAGAAATCTAGATTAAGTGGTTATCCATTCAAACTCAAATCCTATTTGAATTGGACTTGTAACCAGATTAAACCTATCCATTTAGGATGTGAGAAGGGAGGGCATGCATCCTCTTGTGCATGGAATTCTTCATAAAAATTCTTAATTCTCATGGAGAATAGATGGCGCAATATTTGGATGATGTGACGCATGAGAAGACTAGTCAAACTAGTCTCTTATTCGACATCCAATTGAACTAATCCAATCCAAATTAGTTAGATCCAATTAGATCAGAATAAATCCAACTTATTTAGACTTAATTAGGCTTAGTTAAATCCTAATCAAATAAAAAATTAATTAAGTCAAATCTCTGACCAAATCAGAGATCAAACCTCCTTGACGATTAGATCATCTCATAACCTAATCGGATCAAATCTAAATTAATTCAATTCAATTGATTTTGATTAAAAATAATTATTTAATCAAATTAAATTAATTAGCGATCAAATTACTAATTAATCTTCCATTGATCAGCCATTAGATCAAGTAGAAATCTCTAGTGTGTGTGACCCCACAGGTTCGAACCTAAGCCGATAGCACAGGAACCATTTTTTCAAACTAATCGAAGTGACTATCTAGCAATGATATCCGATGTCTGGATAGACTGAATAGTACAATCATAATATTCAAAACTTACATGAATATGATTACCACATAATTCATTCCTTTGATTTTTGTGCATAGGATGATTTAGGATTTAACTGTCAATCCTAGAAGATACATCCAAATCATGTCTCAAAGCAATTAATGCTATGACCCCTCACAAGGACTACCCTGGCCAAGGCTTTGCTAAATTGAAATACTATTGAGCACAGCTCCTAAGTCCAGGAATGGTCAATCTCATCTTAACTCACACACTGACTCCTCAAGTATTTGACTATATCCAAAAATCTTTCATCACTGAATTAGAATTCAGGTAGTCCGGCACCAAAGCACAGTGAGTTGCTTGGAAGTCATCATGATAATCTCAGATTGAAGAAATACTTATACCCATATTCCATCAGAGTAATTTTTGACAGTAGAAAAGCTCTGGAGTCGATCACGTTTAGTGTAGATATATCCCTACATCTCACCTGCATGCTATACCAATGTCTCCATACTTCTTGGTTAAAAGGACAATCAATCTATATAGCATACAACGATCTATACTCGATAAATATTATCATCTTTGATAATAATGTATCATTGATCGTGAACTATTTTAAGGAGTAAACGATAAATTCTCCTTTATCGATTTTAAATAGTCCTAAAGATTTCGTCACATCAGATAGAAGTTCATTAGAAGATGAAAGATTTATGATGAAAAAGTCAGAATAATTTTTATTTAATTAATAATTTATATATAATTATATTAATTAGCTCAATCATCAATAAGCTGATGATTGGCTTTAGAATACTATTTTCAACAATCTTTTACTTAGTCTAAAGTCAATCGGTGCAGTATCGTATACCCATCTTCGACTTGAAGTCATCGAACTTCTTCATCCCAATGATTTTAGTGAATGGGTCAGCCAAGTTTTTCTTTCTGTCGATCTTCTGAAGATCAAGATCATCTCGATCCACGATCTTCCGAACAAGAGAAAGCGGCACAGAATGTACTTCATCTATTGGTGTGCTTTGCATTCCTTCGTCTGAGCAATGGCTCTAGAGTTGTCGTAGAAGAGCAGAACTGGACCATCTAGAAAGGATGCTACTCCGAGCTCAGTGATGAACTTCTTCAGCCACACCACTTCTTTGACGGCATCTGATGTAGCAATATACTCTACCTCGCATATTGAATCGGCCATGATGTGCTGCTTGAAACTTTTTCAGCAGATAGCACCACCATTAAGGATAACACATATCCTAACATGCTTTTATTATCATCGTGATCCGACTGAAAACTGAAGTCTGTAAATTTTATAAGTTTCAAGTCTAATTCACCATAAATAAGCCATCGATCTTTAGTATTTCTCAAATACTTCAAGATGATTTTAACAATCTTTCAATGATTCTCTTCTGGATCAGATTGGTATCTACTCGCTACTCCTAGTGAGTATGCCATATCTGATCGCGTACATGTCATGACGTATATAATAGAATCCACTATCGAAGCATATAAAATTTTACTCATACGCTCTCTCTCGAGATATTGTCGGATAATCCCTCTTCGAGAGAAAAATTTCATGGCCTATCGGTAGATAGCCTTTCTTAGAATTCTCCATGTCGACCTCTTCAGTACAGTATCTATGTATGTGGACTGAAACAATCCAAGTAATCTTTTAGATCTATCTCTATAGATCTTCATTCCTAAGATGTAGGAAGCTTCTCACAGATCCTTCATGAAGAACTATGACGATAGCCAGATATTTATTTCTTATAATGTAGGGACATCATTTTTGATTAAGAGAATGTCATCCACCCACAGAACGAGGAATACAACTATTAGACCATTAGTCCACTTATATATGCAGGGCTCTTCTTCATTCTTAACGAAGCCATACATCTTGATCATCCTATCAAAACATATGTTCCAACTCTGAGATGCCTGCTTCAGTCCATAAATGGATCTTTAAAGCTTACATATCTTGGACTTTTCTATGAATATGAAATCTTCAGATTGTATCATATGCATCTTTTCATCCAGCTCTCCATTTAGAAAAGCTATTTTCACATCCATCTAGCAGATTTCATAGTCTAGATGCGCAGCTATCACAAGCATGATTCGAATGAACTTGAGCATTGTCACAGGAGAAAATGTCTCATCGTAATCCATACCATAACATTGACAATACTTCTTAGCAATCAGACGAATTTTATAGATCTTCATCTTTCCGTCTGTGCCTCTTTTTTTTGAAGATCCACTTACATCCTATGGATTTTACCCCTTTGGTTGGGTCAACCAATGTCCATCATCGTTGACCTTCATGAACTCCATTTCGGATCTCATGGTCTCAAGCCATTTTTCAAAGTTGGATCTTTGCATTGCATCCATATAGGTGATCGGATCCTCGTTATTCTCATCGAGTTCGATAGGATATTCATTCTGGATCAAAAAATCATAGTATCTGTCCGGCTGATGTGGTACTCTATCAGATCATCTTAAAGATGTAGGTTCAATAGGCTTCGAGTTTGATCGAATCAAATCCAGTTCAGGTTCAGCTACTTATGTCAGTTCTCTCATCTATCGAACTTCCTCAAGTTCGATCTTAGAGGCATTAGTTTCTTTACCAAAAATTTTTTTTCTAAAAAGACTATCTTAAGATTGATAAATATCTTATGTTCATCAGCTAGATAGAAGTAATATCCATTGATCTCTTTTGGGTATCCTATAAAGCTACACTTGTCAGACCTAGGTTCGAGCTTGTCTGTTACTAAATGTTTGACATAAGCCGAATACCCCCAAATCCTAAGATGTGAGAGTACTAATTTACGTCCTGTCTATATCTCATATGGCATTTCAAAAATAGACTTAAAATCCTTTTCAAAATATAACAAGCTGACTCGAGCATATATTCCTAAAGAAAGATCAGCAAATCGGTAAATTCCATCATAGATCGAACCATGTCCAACAGGATCCGATCCTCCTTTCGGACATACTATTATGCTGTGGTGTTCCAAGAGAAGTTCATTGGAAAAGAATCTTATTTTTTTCAAGATATGTTAGAAATTCATTGGAAAAATACTCACCCCCTCGGTCGGATCAAAGAGTTTTAATACTCTTTTTAGTTTACTTTTCTACCTCATTATGAAATAGTTTGAATATTTCAAATGACTCCAACTTATGCTTTATTAAATACACATATCCATACCTTGATAGGTCGTTTGTTAAGATTATGAAGTAGAAATATCTACCTCTAGCGCTTGTACTCATGGATCTAAATATATCAGTATGTACTAAACCCAGAAGTTCACTGGCACGTTCATCCTTTTCAATAAAAGGTGACTTGGTTTCTTCCTAAGAAGACAGGACTCACAAGTCAAAAGTGATTCACAATCACTGACCTCAAGAATTCCTTCTTAAGACAATATGTTTATTTTGTTCTTATTGATATGACCTAGCCGACAATGCCAAAGATAGACTTCTGACACATCATCTATTCTAGGATGTTTACTGAAAGTTTGGACTATGTTAACTAACTGTGATAATAGATAAATTTTGTTATTTAATTATCCAACATAAACTGTAATATCATTCAAAATGATATCATAAAAATTTGCTTTTATTGAAAACTGATAACTGTTCTTGACCAAAAGATCTACAGAAATTACATTCAATAAAAAATTTGGACAAAAGTGACAATCACTAAGAATAACTCTATGAAAATTGATTACAAGGTTCATGACTCCTAAAGCTATAACTGAAACTTATCTTCCATCTCCAATGTTTAGGAATCTCTCGTCTTTACCAAATCTCCTACTGATTTGGAAACCCTGCATCGAATTACAAATATGATAAGAACTTTCGGTATCTAATACCCAAGCAGTAGTATGACAAAATGAGAAGTTGCAAGGTGTTATCATATAATTACCGTGTCCAGCAACTACTTGCTTCTTCCTTAGTCTGTTTGGATCCAGGATGGCAATGTATTGAGGATAGTTTCTCTTTTAATATCCCTGCTTCTTGCAAAAGAAGCACTCCGCCTGGCTCTGGTCGGGCTTGTGCTTCTTGGTTTGACCTTGTGTAGACATCCCAACATGCGGCTACACCTTCTTGCTCTTCTTCTTATTCTTCTTCTCTTTCTTAAAGGATCGATCAGAAAAAGATCCTCCCACAATATTCACCGACCTCTTTTGGAGCTGATGATTCTTCTCAATGTTCTGCAACAACCCCAATAACTCATGATAGTTCACTACAGGCTTTGTCATTCTAAAATGAGTAAGGAATGGGAGGAAGGACTTGGGCAATAAATTCGGGATCACATTCTTTTCGAGCTGCTCATGCAAGAAAAAATCTAGCTTACTCAGGCATTCAATCAACTCGATTATGTATAATACATGATCAGTGACTGACGTCCCATTCCTCATACTAGCATTGAAAATGGCACAGCTAGTTTTGTACCTTTCAACGTCGTCAGGTGTGCCAAAGGAGTGATTCAATATTTGAAGCATCTCCTCGGACTGGACATTCTCAAACCTACAGTCAAACTCATCATTCATCGCTACTAGCATAATGCACCGAATAGTGTTGTAGTCATTGAGCCACTTTTGGTAAGTGTCTCTCACCGCATCAATATCATTCGGAGCTGGCTCCTTAGGTGCCAAACCAATCAATATATATAAGATCCGTTCATGCTCTAGTATAATTTTCAACTTTTGATACCAACTATCGAAGTTGAATCCCATGAGTTTGTCATTATAGTGGCCATTTCTGCACACAAAAAAATTCATAGACCTAATTAGTATATGAATTATTTACTCTAAAGACTTGGATTTTAGTCTAAAGGTTCTTCCATTATTTTATTCAAATCGATAGCCTCTACCTCCAATTCAAAAAATTATCCCTAATTTCTTAGTGGATACTAGAATTCACATAGACTACACACAAGCCCAACTTTGGTTGGTCAACCCATGTGCACCTATGGATAGGTTCATAACCAATTGCTTCACCAAACAACTTCTAGTAGTTTTAATTTTATTCCAAAAATCTAATCAGTGGACTTTGACCTCCAATGAAAAGATCCAGTTAGGTCCAACCATTAACATGACTACATTTGATGCATCAGACCAATGAATGATTAGGCCCGACTTTGATCGGCCAACCTGACCACCATTAGAAAGATACAACTAAATTATCATATTATGAATGATAATTTCATTAGTCAATAAGCATCAGATCTTTGGATCTCTAATGATTATTAAACTAATGGACCCATTATTACTCAACTTAATGAAAGATTATGACTTAGTTATCACCATAACTTTATTATTTTAAGGATTAATAATTTTAAAAAATTTTATTAACTAATTTTAAAAAGATTTAACCAGCCAATTTGGATCCTTCCACTAACTTCACCAAGTCATGTCAATAAGGATCTAATTAAAGCCGACATTAGGAGCACCTAAATTAGTCAAATTGATTTATCTAATTGACATGGGTGAGTCCAAATCGTCAAGTGGTCTAATCAAAATCTAATTCACCAGGATGGCTAGGTAAGAGAGAATAATGGAAGGGATATGCCATTAACTCATCAAAAATCGAATCAATGCGAGTAGCTCTCAATTAATAATCACTGGTCTAAGCTGCCAGACTTATCTTAGATACCATCTGATTTATTAGTTTTAATTTTGACCAACCTAGCAATTTTAGATTCGACCGCGAAGCCACGAATTAAGTTCATTTGGTCCTTGTTAAAGGCATGGACTTGACCAACTATAACTATTATAATTTGGTCTAAAGAGTTATTGACCTAATCTAAATAAATATTTGATTAGATTTAATTAATTACTCTAATTTAGTCCATTCTTTAACTAATCTTAGGTCTAATCCAATTAATGTACCTAATTCGACTAATCCGATAATCCATAATTTTATGATCAATATCTTAGGATCTTTAATTCATAATTCTATATCCTTATTAATCATGCATAATTCTCAATTAAGTTTAAAGCTGAGGGTTGGGGTTCGGCATTTCGAAAAATATCTTTCTCAAATTTTGAAAGGTTATCTATATCCTAGCACTGTTTCACTATATAGATTGACTCATTTCAAAATGGATCAGCTTATTTCATAAACAAGCACTAGATATAGGTTTGATTTTATAAAATCAGCCAATGGACATTAAGCCAACTTCTCAGTCGGGCTGGCTTGAATCCCATCCGAGCTAGCCTAAATACAAACTGAGTCGGCTCGATTTCTAAGATAGCCAGCTCAGGCAAAAAGTCAGAAGCCTAACATTCCCATCGAGCAGGCTCGGATCCTATCCGAGCTGGCTCGAATTGAAGCCGAGCTGGCTCGGTTCCTAACCAAGCCGACTGGGATCAATCTAGAAAGCGTATCATGGCGGGCATGCTAGTTGAATTGACTCAATTTCTGAGCGAGCTGGCTCGACCAGCGAATAGAATCTTCCTAAGATCCTATTCATGTTTAATCTAAATCTATGTACTCTATATAAAGAATTATGAAACTATTTAGATCTAATCTAAATACTAAATCGTGATAAAATTTAGATTAAACATATTCAAACATATCATAAAAATTATTAGATCTAATTTAAATTTTTTATGATTAGTGTTATAGATCGTAACGTACCAGGATAATCTTTTCATTGTAAGGAATAAACCTTACGCAAGATAACCTACAGTCCGTGTGATCATTATTTTTTATTTTTTAGATCAGATTATTATTTAGATCTAATCTAAAAATAATCTAAAACATGCATATATCATACATCAAAGAACCTGCTGCTCTAATACCAATTGAAGGAAACGCGCAGGATTTCTAGCTTTGATTCTAAAATCTTTTTCCAAAGATTGCATAGTAGAAATGATTATTAATTATATTAATAATAAAAGCTACAGATCTAATCTAAAAATTCTATACTATACAGGATCTAATGTACATATATATGCATGCATATCTGAAAAATAAAATATCATGCAGTAAAACTATTTTACTGCTTCTACATGTTCAGAACATGTTATCTTTTGCAGATAGATGATCTCCATAATTTGATCTTCTTGATATAGATCTGATCATCACGATACAGTCACACACGCGTCTGACCTCTTAGGTGATCCACACGAGGCTCTGATCTCGATCAATTTCTTCCGAGTGCTAGCTCGCTAGAGAAATCTTTGATGACTGATATCAGATCAAACTTCTTTGATCTTCTTCATCAGCTCTTTGGATGCTCCAGTTTGTTGATGTAGATAAGAAATACAAGAGGTTCTCCTTCTAGATCTATGAACTCATGACCCTCGTTGCTCACAATCTAGAACCCAAACCCTAGATTGATCCTAGGGTATGCACACATCCAAAAACCTTGCACCTAAAATTCCTCATGCAGAGAAGAGACTCTCTCTTCTTTTTCTCACACCTTCTCTTTTTTGAGTTCTAATCTACACGTCCATAAAATCAGATATTTTATAGATGCACACAAATAAGAGAGGCATGAAGAAGAGGTCTAGATTAAGTGGTTATCCATTCAAACTCAAATCCTATTTGAATTGAACTTGTAACCAGATTAAATCTATCCATTTAGGATGTGAGAAGGGAGGGCATGCATCCTCTTGTGCGTAAAATTCTTCACAAAAATTCTCAATTCTCATGAAAAATAGATGGCATAATATTTGGGTGATGTGGCACATGAAAAGACTAGTCAAACTAGTCTCTTATTTTACATCCAATTGAACCAATCCAATCCAAATTGGTTAGGCCAAATTAGATCAAAATAAATTCAACTTATTTAGGCTTAATTAGGCATAGTTAAATTCTAATCAAATCAAAAATTAATCAAGCCAAACCTCTGATCAAATCAGAGATTAAACCTTCTTGATGATTAGATCATCTCATAACCTAATTGGGTCAAATCCAAATGAATCCAATTCAATTGATTTTCATCAAGAATAATTATTCAATCAAATTAAGTTAATTAGAGATCAAATTATTAATTAATCTTTCATTAATCAGCCATTAGATCGAGTAGGAACCTCTAGTATGTGTGATCCCGCAGGTTCGAATCTAAGCCAGTAGCATAGGAACCATTTTTCTGAACTAATCGAAGTGACCATCTAGCAATGGTACTCGACATCTGGATAGGTCGAATAGTGCAATCGCAATATTCAAAATCTACATGAATATGGTTACCGCATAATTCATTCCTTTAATCTCTGTACATAGGATGACTTAGGATTTAACTGTCAACCCTAAAAGAGACATCCAAATCGTGTCTCAAAGCAATTAGTCCTGTGACCCCTCATAAGAACTATTCTAAATAAGACTTTGCTAAATTGAAATACTATTGAGCATGGCTTCTGAGTCCAAGAGTAGTCAATTTCATCTTGACTCATGCACTAACTCGTTAAGTATAATTGACTGTACCTAGAAATCTTTCGTCACTGAATTAGAAATTTATATAGTTTGGCAGCAAAGTACAGTGAGTTGCTTGGAAGTCACCATTGTGATCTCAGATCGGAGGAATACTTATGCCCATATTCTATTATAATAATTTTTGACAGTAGAAAAGCTCTAGAGTCGATCACGTTCAGTACAGATGTACCCCTATATCTCACCTACATGTTATACTAGTGTCTCTACACTCCTTGACTAAGAGGACAATCAACCTATATTATACACAATGACCTATACTCGATAAATATTATCGCCCTTGATAACAACGTATCATTGATTGTGAACTATTTTAAGAACTAAATAATAAATCCTCTTTTATCGGTTCTAAATAGTCCTAAAGACTTCATCACATCAAATAGGATTTCATTAGAAGATGAAAAATTTATGATGAAAAAATTAAAATAATTTTTGTTCAATTAATAATTCATATATAATTACATTAATTAGCTCAATCGTCAATAGGCTGACGATTGGCTTTGGAACACTATTTTCAACATAACCTGCTTAATCTATTTAACCCATATAAGTTTTAGGTTGGGTCAGATTGAATAATGCCATAATGGGTTAGTGGGCTTCTCCCATGCAGCACACAACGCGCACTTTTCTCCTAATTTCCCTAGTACCCAACCTCTGTATTGGTAGACTATGTCAAATCCCACGGTGGATAACACACCATGCTGCCCCTTGTCTTTCACTAATACCCAAGCTCTACATCATAGCTTGAGTTTTCTCTTCCCCTCCCTTTCCTTCTTCTTCATGCCATCACTACCGTTCCGAAATGATGCCGAGGCCATGACCATAAGGGCTTGCCAAAGGCGAATGAGTCAGAGGCGACTAAGAGATCTTGGTGGGGTGGAGGGCCGGAGGTGGCTAAGGGCGCGGTCAAGCCATCAAGGGCAAAGCCAGAGGCGGTCAAGAGCTCTGGTCGGGCAGAGCTGGAGGAGGCGAAGGAGGTAGAAGTGATCGAGAGATACCGATGGGACGGAGGGCCAGAGGTGGTCGAGGGCACGATCAAGCCATCAAGGGCGAAGCTGGAGGTGGTCGAGAGATCCGATCGAGCAAAGTTGGAGGTAGCAAGAGTGCGCATTGGACCAGTTAGCGAAAAGGCATGGTGAGTCAGTGAGGGTGGAGAGGCAGTCAAGCAGAGATGCTACAAGGGCATAGCCACAGAGATGGGAGACAATGGAGAGCAAGTTTTTTTTCCTTAAATGGTCATAAATAGGTTGGGTTTTATTTTTTAATTAAGTTATAAATAGATATCACTACTGCAGAATAGAGCTACGACAATGGTTCACAACTGCTGCCATAGTCCAAAAAATTATTGTCATAGGCTACGACAATGATTCGATAATCACTATCATTGTGACCATCGCCATAGATCTATGACAGTAATTTTTATAGTGGTTCTTTGAATCGCTGTCATAGAAAGCCTATGGTAATGGTTCTGAAACCACTGTGATAGACCTAGTGTATCGGTTGGCATGCGATTTATGATAGCGGTTGGAACATTTATGACAGCGATTTGGCAACCAGTGTCGTAGATTTTGAATAATTAAAAAAATCTAATTTTTTAATTTTTATTTTTTTACCTAATGAATGCAGTTCAATATATAATATAAGAAAATATTATAAATATAAGAATATTTCTAAAATGCTCAAATTTTATTATTGAATAAAATTTATTATAATATTTTAAAAAATATATCAAAAGTCTACTAAATCTACATCTAAGTCATCATCTTCGGAAGAAGCTGGAGTTGGAGGGATTGGAGCTGAAATGTCGGCCAATATGTCCTCAAGATCCATGAAGTCAGCTTCAAAACGTGCATTGAGTCTCGTCACCATAACGATCACGAGGCCCTATAGCTGATCTATCTGCTTTCTAGCCTAAGCAGTCTGCTCTCTAGTCTGATCTGCTTGCATCCTAGCTTGAGCTGCCAGTGCCAATGCCTCCTCAAGTTGCTTCCAACCGACAACATCAAAAGCATGTGAAGAGACCTCGCCTCAGACCAGTAGCTCATCGACATATGTCCGAACCTACATCGGATTCTTTCAAAGTGCTCAGACCCCAAGACCTGAGATAGATGGTCATGGAGGCCAGAGGTATCCAGGCCCTCGCTAACGAGCGCATCTAACTGCTCTTATAATTATAAATTTAAATAAAATATCATAAAAAATACTATAATACTAATTTTACTAATATATTTATTACTTATAAAAAATTTTTCGATCGCGACGTTCATCAGTCTACCCTTCTTGTCCGCATGGTTGGATTGGAATATCTCGCTACAATTGGCATCACCCTATCTCTCATCAGCTATAACAATGGATCAATTTATTAAAAATATGCAAAAAAAATTAATTTAATTTATCTAGTGAGATTCAAAATTTATTATCTCTCTATGCACATGATTAGCCATAAACTCACGGTCAAGAGTGTGCGTGTACTCCTAAGCTGCTCGGTTCTTCCATTTCTGATGTGAGACAGTCTAAAAAATATTTAAACAAATAATAAGTACTTAAAAAATATTTGAATATAAATTTAAGTATATTAAAAAATTTAAAAGTTAGAAATTAAATCTCAAACTTTTGGCTCCTCCAATGCCTAACCATCCCCTCCCATTAACTTGGGGGACAATCCTATATCCAAGGAATAAGCTCCTCCAGAGTGTCTCATCAGTGCTCGAGCCATCCTCTATGGAGTTTGATCTTGTAGTCTGAGTACAACTCTTTAATCTTTTTCAGTCAGATATCTCGATCTCTCTCATGATCTAGAAAGTCATACATTCTCTATATAAAGTTATCAGAAATTAGTTATAAAATTATTTTAATCAAATATAGTGTAAACATATCAAATGCATAAATATAATTAAGATATACTTATCCATATCTCCTTCCATACCTGATCCCTGATACTAGCATCCATTAATCTTCAGTCTATAGGCAGTACTAGAATGATGTTGGACCGTCTCACAAGCATTCCAAAAAAGAAATGCATCTTCCATACGGTCTCTCCTACTAGCCTTTGTTCCGCATCATACTATACCATCACCTGATACTGAGGTTCTACACGTACGACATACGTGTGGGACTACAAAATATCCTGCTAGATGATGCACCAATAATAAAAATATATTATGCAAATATATATTAGTATACAATAACTATACAAATAAATAAATGATATAATAAAAATGTACACTCACTGACCATGGGATCGTGCGACGTGAATGCTAGTAGAGATTCATCGATGGATGGAGCATGTGCCGAAAATGTGGCTGATGCTGAAGGCTCAGATACCGATAGAATAGATGTCGGTGGGTTCTGAGCAGTCGATGCAGAGGTGGATGGAGTATGCTCTGCCTGTGACTTAGATGCAGAGCTCTGCATGGCCCATCGAGAGATGGGGGTGAAAGCTAGATGGTGTTTCGATGCCATCGTGATCTATAATGTTAATGTAGACTCTAATTAACTGGAGTCTATTTAAATCTTACTATACTCTTACATCATGCTCTATTGATAGAAAAGGTCAAGCGATCCAAGGCTGTCGGCATAGTCCGATCCATGATCGATGGATAATTATAATATTTATAATAAATATTTATAATATTTATTATAAATATTACAAATATTATTATAAATATTATAAATGATTAATAAATATTACTATAAAATTTTAAAAAATAAAATAAATTCTACAACATAAAACATAAAATTAAAAAAAATAAAAAAACTAATTTTTTAAAATAAAATATTATAAAAAATAATAAAATAAAAAATGATATATATAATATTTTTATTAATATTAAATTTAATAATTTAAGATATAATATTAAGTTATGAATATATTTTAATTTATGAATATAAAATAATAAATAATTTATGAATAATATTAAATTTAATAATTTAAAATATAATATTAAATTATAAATATACTTTAATTCATGAATATAATAATGAATAATTTATAAATAATATAATAAATTTAATATTATATTCATTAAGCATCAAAAATTATATTAACATGCTAGCAATCCAAGTATTATATGTGCTTAGAGAGATAAATGAATAAAAAATATAAAAATATAAATTAATAAATTAATTAATAAAAATAATGGGGCCAAAGGGTATCAACGAAGGTGGCTGATGGCGGAGCGAGGCATAGGGCCAAAGGGGGCAGGCGGCAGGATGGGGTGGTGGGGCGTGGCCAAAGAGGACGGTGGGGCAGGGCGTAAGGCCAGAGCTGAGGGAGGCAAGGCCAAAAGAGGCCACCGATAGGGTAGGCTGGCGGCAAGGCAAGCCGATGGAGGGTCGAGACCGAGGGAGGGGGTGATGGTGCTAGAGGGAGGGGGGCGCCGGGGCCGAGGGAGAGGGCGGTGGCAGAGGGAGGGAGCCGGTGCAGGGCTGAGGAAGGGAGAGAGCTGAGGGAGCCAGAGCCGGAGGGGTCGAGGGAGCCAAGTCGGTAGGGGGGCTGAGGGAGGGGGCGGCGGTGGGCGAGCCAGTGCGGGGTGGTAGCTAGGGCCAAGGCGAGAAGAGAGAAAGAGAGATAGAGGGAGGTGGGCAGGAAGGCGGCCGACGGAGGGAAGGGTCAATGATGGGGAGGGTAGCTAGGGCTCGGATAAAGAGGGAGAGAGAGGGAGAGGGAGAAAAAGAGAGTAGAGGTCGGAAAGATGAAAAGATCAACATGGAGCAAAAATTTATGCCGGACCTATAACAGTGATTTTTGAAACCACTGTCATAGATCTATTATAGTGGTTGTCAGAAATCGCTGCTATATATCCTATAGCAGTGATTAACAACCGCTGCAATAGGCCTATAATAGCAATTTTTGCCAACCGCTGCTATAGATGCAAATATGAAATTTTCATATATTTTTTTTCGAATATGATATAATTTTGAATTTAAAACTCATCTTCATCATTCATTATCTAAGTAATTATCGTTAGAGTATCATCACAAAATATCGCCTCAATCTGATAGCCCTAGCTATGTCGATCAATAAAATTTATTTTCGATGGTCACGAATGATCGCATGATAATCTGATAGATAAAGATCATCGATTGATTCAAAAACTTATAATAATGATCTCGGTGTCATTTGTATCATACTATCAAAGTTTCACTTCAATCGAATATCGTTATCATGATCAATTTAGTATAGGATGATTTCGACCATTAAATGAGAAATGAGTGATCAAAGGATCAGACGGCATCCAATTATGAGATAATTTTTTAAATAAATGATCTTGACTACTACTTTAATTATTTTTATAATGATGATCATAAAATTTAAACCGTGGATCTAAGAACTATCCAAAACTATACGTTGCTCGATATCCGTTCTTAAACTTCTTTAGTAATTATGCTTATACTTTTACAAGATTTGCTTAACATGAACTATTCATATAGAAATAATTTAAATTTTATGATCATCATCATATAAAATGATTAAAATTATAGCTAAGATTATTTAACTAAAAAATTATCTCATAATCGGACGCTGTTTGGCCTTTTGATCACTTATTTCTCATTTAACGGTCGAAATTATTCGATACTAAATTGACCATAATAATGATATTCAATTAAAGTAAAACTTTGATAGTATGCTATAAAAATCATCGAGATCATCATTGCAGATTTTTAAATCCATCGGTGGTCTCCATCTATCAAATCATCATGCCATCGTTCATGATCGTCGAAATTGAATTTTACTGATTGGTGAAGCTAGGGCTATCGGATCGAGATGATCTTTTGTGATGATACTCTAATAATAATTATTAAGATAATGAATGATGAAGATGTGCATTAAATTTTAGAATTATATAATATTTGAAGAAAAATATGAAAAAAGATATAGCAATGGTTATAAGAAATCGCTGCAATAAACTGTACATATGGCAACGATTATAAAAAATCACTGCCATAGGTTCAATTTATTACAATGGTTATGGATAACTACCACCATAGATTCGATCTGTGGTAGGATCTATGGCAACAGTTCATTAACCACCGTCATAGATTTGATCTATGGTAGTGGTTATTGTAAATCACTGCTATAGATCGATATATTACAGCGGTTTTATGTAACCGCTGCTATAGATTGACCTATGGCAGTGGTTGACAATAATCGCTACTAATCAAATCTATATATGATAGTGGTTATTCGTAACCATTGTCGTAGAGTCTATTGCAATAGTTTTTGAAATCACTGCAATAGTCACTACAATAGCAAAGAACTACAGCAGCACATACTATGGTAGCGATTTTCGAAATCGCTGCAATTGAATCTATGGCAATGATTAATCCTAATCGCTGCCATATATTGAACCTATGGTAGCGGTTAAGATTAACCGCTATCATAGATTAAACTATGGCAGCGGTTCTTTGTAACCACTATCGTAGGCTCAATCTATTGTAGTAGTTAGTCATAATCACGGTGATATTTTTTTTATATTTTTATTCTAAATATTATATAATTTAAAATTTTAATATCTATCTTCACCGTTCATTATCTAAATAATTATCATTAGACTATCATCACAAAGGGTTAATCCTAATCGCTGCCATAGGTCGAACCTATGGCAGCGGTTAGTCATAATCGCTGCAATATATTTTTTTCATATTTTTACTCTAAATATTATATAATTTAAAAATTTAATGTTCATCTTCACTGTTTATTATCTAAATAATTATCATTAGAGTATTGTCACAAAAGGCCACCTCGATCTGATGGCCCTAGCTTCATCGATCAAAAAAATTTGATTTTGATGACCATGAATGATGATACGATGATCTGATAGATAGAGAACTCAGATGTATTCAAAAAACTATAATAATGATCTCGGTGATATTTGTAGCATACTATCAAAATTTTACTTCAATCGGATATTGTTATCATGATCAATTAGCATGGGATGATTTCGGCCATTAAATGAGAAACGAGTGATCAAATGATCAGACGTCGTCCGATTATGAGATAATTTTTTAGATAAATGATCTTAGCTACTATTTTAATAATTTTTATGATAGTGATCATAAAATTTAAATCATTTTTATAAGAATCATTCACATTAAGCAGATCTTGCAAAATCATGAGCATAATTATCAACGAAGTTTAAGAATGAGTATCAAGCAACGTATAGTTTTGGATCATTCTTAGATCCACGATTTAAATTTTACAATCATTATCATAAAAATTATTAAAATAGTAGTCAAGATTATTTATCTAAAAAATTATCTCATGGATGGATGCCATCTGGTCCTTTGATCACTCATTTCTCATTTAACGGTCGAAATAACTCCATGTTAAATTGACCATGATAATGATATTTGATTGAAGTAAAACTTTGATAGTATGCTACAAACATCACCGAGATCATCGTTGCAGACTTTTGGACACATCGAAGATTTTCATGTATCAAATCATCGCATCATTGTTCATGATCGTCGAAATTAAATTTTTTTGATCGATAAAGCTAAGGCCATCGAATCGAGGTAGCCTTTCATGATGATACTCTAATGATAATTATTTAGATAATAAATGATAATGATGGATATTAAATTTTAAAATTATATAATATTTAGAGCAAAAATATGAAAAAAAATATATCGCAGCAGTTATGATTAACCATTGCAATAGGTTGAGACTATGGCAGCGGTTACAAAGAACCGCTGCCATAGTTTAATCTACGATAATGGTTAATGAAAATTGCAGTCATAAATCTATTCCCGCTGATCGAGCTGGCTCAGATCCAAATCAGATCGCCTCGATTGTCAACTAGGTTAGTTCAACTCCAAATCGAGCTTGCTTACTCAAAAATATAGAATATTCATTTTTGTAGCCTGAGACTCCGGTTGGCTGGATTTCAATTTGGATCGGCTCGAATTTTGATATCTATGGCAGCAATTCCAAAATCGCTACCATAAATTAGGTTATTTTCAGTTGCCCACCCCTAAATTATTTTTTCTCTCTATCGATTGTTCTCTCTCTCTTCCTTCTTTCCACCATCGGTGAGACCTCATCCCTTCCTTTCCTTCCTCGATCGACGCCGCCGCCTCCTTCGCCTCCTATTGGCTCCCCAGTCAGCGCCGCCTCCACCCGCACCTCCCCCTTCTTCCCCGACCGATGCCACCACCTCCCCCTCCTTCCTTTCCATCCTCTTCTTCCCCGGCCTAGGCCTGTGGCTCCTCCGTAGGGCTACCGCCCGCAATCCACCCACCCCCCTTCGGCTCTGCCCGCAGCCTACCCTCCGACCTCCTCGTCATCGTGCCACCCTCTTCCCCTTCTTCCCCGGCCTTAGCCTGCGGCTCCTCCGCCGAACTGCCGCCCGCAACCCACCCCCCTCGCTCCCCCTCCGACTCCACCTGCAGCCCACCCCCCAGCCTCCCCATCACCACACCACCCCCTTCCCCTTCTTCCCCGGCCTAGGCCCATGGCTCCTCCATCGGGCTGTCGCCCACCCCCCCTCCGGCTCCATTCGCAGCCCACCCCCTCGACCTCCCCATCACCGCGCCACCCCCCTCCTCCTCCTTCCTTCTCCTCCTCCTCGATCGTCGGCTACGATCACCTCTCTTTCTCTCCTCTCTTCTCTCGGCCCGACCACCGACCTCGATCCCTCCCTACTCTCTCTCTCCTCTCTTCCCTCAACTCGAGCCCCCCTTCTTCCCCAGTCGGCCAGGTAATCGGCTCCGCCACCTCTCTTCACTCGACCCAACCCCCCTTCCCTGCTATATCTCTCTCTTCCCTCTTTTTCTCTTTCTCCTTTTTCTTTCTAACTTACTATCTATCTCAATCATTTTGCAAATGATCTCTAGTGTCGTCTTCTTCCTCTAGCGCTACTTCCGACGATCCTCGGAGCTCTCTATGTAACCCCTCTCTATAGCCATAGGTGTGATTTTTTTTTAAAATTTCATAATATTAGTTATTTATCATTTATAATATTTATATTAATATTTAATTATATTTTTTATAATAAATATTATAAATAATTATTATAAAAATTATAATTATTTATCGATCATGGATTGTGTTGGTGGATAAGAGAAATTCTGTCAACTGGTTCTGGATCGTGCCAGTGGATTCTGGGTTGGGCCGTGCCATATCGGTGGCCTTGGGCCATGCCGATCGATAAGAAAATCTCCATCGATGGATTTTGGGCCGTGTCGGTGGTCATGGGTCTTATCGATAGATAAGAGAACTCTTGCTAGCTATCTATATCTTGTTATTTTTATTTATTATATTGTATAATGATAGACCCATCAATTGATTAGTGTACATAATCTTCGATATCCATACATTTATATATAATTGTATAGATGGAAGAATTATATATAATGATCAATTGATTGTCCAATTTAGATAGTTTAGGAATTATAAATAATTCTATAGATATTTTCAGTAATCAAACAGTATGCTAAGAATTTTGAATAAAATTTTGGATAGTATTTTTCTTTTGTTCTCTCTGCACGGAAGAACTAAGAAAAAATGCTGTCGAAATTTCATTCGATCCCTATTGCATATCATTTGATTATTGTAATAAACTTATAGAATTAATATAGTTTCTGAATGGGATGGGATCTATCTTTACCTATTAGTTGATGATAGGATACATTTATTGCATATCTAAAAATAATATTTAATGTAAGTTTCATATATGATATTTATTTTGATTTCTATTTATGATGTATTTTTATTTATAATACATATTTGTTTATCATGCATTAGTATATATTATAAGTTGCATGCATGATTTAATTGCGGTATCATCAATTTTTATAATGGATAAGGAGTGGATGAAGTTCAGTAGGCTCTCATCAGAATATAAAGTTGGACTTTAAAAATTTTTTAATTTTATTATAGAAAAATTTAGCGACCACAGACTTATCCAATGTTCTTATAAAAAGTGTATGAGTGGACCATGGCTACCTCATCAAGATGTAAATGATCACCTCACTATTTATGAATTTAAACTCGATTATAAAATTTATTAGAATCAACATGATAAGGGCAGGCTGCAAGGAGGCGATCAACATGATAGGAGAGTGGAATAAATGATTCATGATATTTTTTTATTTGTTGATCATAATGATGGTGCATCTACATCCATGCCTGATCTTGTGATTGGTAGAATGACAAACAGTGAGGATATGAAGAAGGTCCGCAAGTTGGAGGATGCTAATATTTCGTTGTATCTCGGATGTGAAAAGATGGCAAAGCTTGAGTTCTTAATCCAATTGTATTATGCAAAATACTTCAATGGGTTCGGTAATAATAGAGTGAACTACATACTAGAGCTTTTGGAGGATATTATTCTAGATGATGCATAAATTTTGAAGAATACTTATGAGGCATCGAAGATTATTGAATAGATGGACTTTACTGACACCAAGATACTTGCATGTCCCAATGATTGTATGCTCTATTGGGAGGGGAATGTCAATCAAAATGAGTGCATGAGGTGCGGTGTATCAAGATAGAAACAGAATAAAGATGGCACATCGACTTGTGTACCTCAAAAGTTGATGTGGTATTTTTCTTTGATTTTGAGACTACAAAAGTTATTTATGTCGGCAAAGACATCGAAGAATATGAGATGGCATAAAGAAAATCGAATAAAAGATGATGCATTGAGGCATTCAGCTGATGGAGAGGCATGGCAGAAATTTAATGAATTACATCCTGACTTCACACAAGAGATACGTAGTATGAGGTTGGGCTTGTCATGCAATAATTTCAATCCATTCAAGCATATGAATACCGTCCATAGTGTATGGCCAGTATTTATTCATATTTACAACCTTCCACCATTGATGTGTATGAAAAAATCCTTTGCTTTCATGATAGTGCTTATCCCTGGATCAATAGAGATAAGTAATGACATAGATGTCTATTTATAGCCTCTTATTGCCAAGCTAAAATAGTTATGGAGCATTCAAGGTATTCCAACTTTTGATGCTTTGCTGAATGAGTCATTTTTCATGCGCATAGTACTTTTGTGGATAATAAATGACTTTTCAGCCTATACTCTAATGTCGGGTTGGAGCACGAAAGGTGAGCTAGCATGCCCAATTTATAAAAGAAATATCCAATCTAGAAGGTTGATACATCGAAGGAGCTTTAGTTATATGGAGTATTGATGTTTCCTCTGTCGAAACCATCTATACAGAGGGATGCATACTCCTTCGATGGCACTATTGAAGAAGGTGAGGTGCCTAGTCGAATGTCTGAAAGTGATGTATTGAGAGAGTTGGATAGTCTCGGTGTTGAATTTAGAAAAAATGATCTAGTTGATGGTAAAAGAGGAAGCGTCGATTAAAGAAAGATAACACATACTTTAATTGAAGAAAAAAGAGCATCTTCTTTGACTTGTCATATTGGAAGACAAACTTATTACGCTACTGCTTAGATGTAATGCATATTGAAAAGAATGTGTGCGAGCTCCTATTGACAATAATCTTGAATATCAAAGATAAGATCAAAGATGACTTGAATTTGTGATTTGACTTGAAAGAATGGGATATTAGGAGATCACTCCATCCGGAGCCAACGGGGGGAGAACAGTGGAAGCTCTCTCATGCATGCTATATTATGAATGCCTTCAAACAGTCCATATTTTTTTGTGTGTTGGAGAACATAAAGATCCCAGATAGATACTCAAACAACATATCAAAGCGTGTGAATAGTAAGGATATTAAACTTGGAGAATTGAAGACTCATGATTATCATGTGCCAATGCAGGAATTGATCCCAATAGCTATTCACCGCATGTTGCCAAAAAATATCAGAATGACTATTATTCATCTTTATAATTTTTATAAAGATATTTGTGCAAAGAGATTGCTTAAGAAAGATGTGAAGAAAATGAAGACAAAGACGATGACTATATGATATGATCTAGAGAAAATATTTTTACCATTATTTTTTATGGTTATGATGCATCTCACCATGCACCTTATGGAGAAAGTTGTACTTGGAGGCCCAGTGTTCTGCCAATGGATGTATCCTACTGAGAGAAATATTCAAACTCTAAAATCTTATGTAAGAAATATGAATCATCTAAAAGGATCCATAGCAGAAAGTTATTTGGATCAAAAGTGTATGAATTTTTGTACCATATACTTAAACAAGCTCAAGATACATCGTAATCGATCAATGAGGAATTAGGATGATCGGTATGAGTCAATTGAGCATGTATTTAAGTCTATTCCATAGTCAGATAGAATTTCTACTTCATACCATCTTATTGATTTAAGCATTGAGGAAAGGGATAAGGCGCACTACTACGTGCTCTTCAACTATGATGTCATTAAGTCGTACATGAGATGAATCACTTAGCCTTATTTATTTTATAATAATTAAAAAAATATTTAATTATATTTAAATTTATTTTTTATGCATGCAATAAATACAAGATCATAAGAGTAAAATATGGTGCTCTAAATATGCAGGAGAAAGAGAAAATGCATAGCAACGAATTTTTTGAATGGTTCAAAGATTATGTAAGCGATTATATATTCTTATCTTGTGCAACTTATTTGAACATGTTTACTAATTAGATATCATCTTCTTAATTAGATGTGGAGATTACTGCTCGATGATGTGAGCCCTGAAGTACGTGCTCTTTTAATGGGCCCTAATCGTATCATGTGTGAGTATAAATAGCTCATCATTAATGGCTACAGGTTTAATAATCACAATAGGTCTGTAAACATGGCAACACAAAATAGTGGCATAATGTTGAACGCCACCATTGGATGTTATGCTAGCTCGAGGGATTCACAATCTCGTACGGAGGATTTGAACTATTATGGCGTAGTGAAGAAGATAGTCATCTTGAATTATTATTCTAAAAGAATAATTACATTGATGAAGTATGATTGATTTGATACATTATCATAGTCAGGGATGAAGACTAATGAGTATGGTTTTACTCTCGCTAACATGCAACGCCATCTTCATACTAAAGAACCATATATACTTGCCTCCCAAGCTAGTGAAGTCTTCCACATTAGTGATCCCTTGGAGCCTCAATGAGGTGTTATTGGAAGGATGGTGTCTAGATATATTTTTGATGATACCGAAGTTGATGACAATATTAGACCATACATGCAAAGTGCTCCTCTAGGACAAAACTTATCTAATATTATCGAGATCGCAGATACATTTATCAGGAGCGATGGTAATGTCCATATTATAGATGACACTAGGTGATGATATCACAACCCAAAATCAAGGTCATGATCGATGCATAGAATGGACTAGCCAACCTAGCAAGCCTAACGAAGATGTCTAAGGAGATAAATCAGATATATAATTTCTACCAAAAATTTGACAGAGTTTTCTTAAAAGTTGGATATTTTTTAAAGTATAATTTTTTGGTCCAAATTTTAAAGAATAATCCTCTAAACAATGATTAATGAATAGACCAAGTATAATTATTTTCCAACTGATCGAGCTGGCTCGACTCCAAATCGGGCTAGCTCGAATGCCAGTCAGATCAGCTTGATGCCAAATCGAGCTGGCTCTCTCAAAAAATAGAAAACTGATTTTATAGAGCCAGCTTAGCTTCAAATCAGGCTAGCTCGAATGTCAATCGTCAGCTTGATGCCAAATCGAGCTGGTTCTCTTAGAAAAATAGAAAACTCATTCCATAGCCTAAGACTCGGGCCAATTCGATTTTAATTCAGGTTAGTTCGAATTTCAGAGTTTCAGAAATTTTACTCTTCAGACTCTATTTATAGCTTTATTCAAATCTCAGCTTATTTATATTTTTTACTCTTCATTAACTTTAAAATATAAATATAAATAAGAAATACCCTCCTACTTGGAATCAATAAAAATATCAGAAAAATCAAAATTCTTAGGAATAAGAAACTAAAATTTGGGTTCTAGTTTAAATTATCCAAATTCAAAACTTTTAAAACTTTCTTGCTTTAAAATGAATAGATTAAAGGATCTCTAAAATTTATTAAAAATCATTTGTTGACTCACCAACATCTAGAGATCAATTATCGAAACTTTTTATTCCAAGAAAATGCATATTTTATATAGCCCTCCTTATAGGTACTAGTTTTCAGATTTAGAAAATTTTCAGGACTCGAAATGATAGTTTCAATTTATACTCAAATGGCTTCAATAAATTTTGGTAAAATAAGTTTAATTCAATATAGTTTAGAACTAAGATTAAGTGGCCAACAAGGTCAATCCTAGAAACTTAAACTAACACCAAAGAAATAACATATAACCCAAAAATTTTATACAAGATCAAGATATTATAGATGATTTCAATATTCTGGTATAAATATTAGAGTCTATTTATTGATGCTATACTAATATTATTATTCAACATATTATATTGGTTAATATTCATTAACATTGCAGATCACGATGGCACCGAAACGTCATCTAGCTTTCACCTTCACCTCTCGATGGATTATGCAGAGCTCAGCATCCGAGAAGCAATCAGAGTATACTCCATCTACCTCCACATTGACTGCTCAGAAACCATCGGTATCTACTCCACCACCAGCATCTACTCCACCGATATTTGAGCCTCCATCGTCAGTCATATTTTCGACACATGCTCCGACACTAGCATCTGATGTATATTTTTATTATGTTATTTATTTATTTTTTTATATAGTATTTATATATTTATATATTTGCATAACGTATTTTCATTATAGGTGCATCATTCAGTAGGACATTTTACGGTCCCACATGCATGCCACATGTGTGGAACCATCAGCATCAGGTGATGATGCAGTATGATGCGGAGGGGAGGCCAGTAGGAAAGATCGTGCAGAAGATGCATTCATTTTTCGAAGTGCTTGTGAGGCGATTCGACATCATTCTGGTATTACCTATAGACTGGTGATTAATTGATGCTGGTGTCAGGGATCGAGTGTAGGAGGAGATATGGATAAGTGTATCTTAATTATATATGCATTTGATATGTTTCCATTTTATTTGATTAGAATATTTTGGTAACTAATTTTTAATAATTTTGTACAGAAAAAGTATGATTTCTCAAATCACGAGAGGACTCGAGATGTCCAATTAAAAAGATTGAAGAATTATACCAGAGATATAAGGTCAAGCTCCACAGAGGATGGCTCAAGCACCAATGAGACACCCTGGGGGAGCTTGTTCCTTGGATACAGGACTATCCCCCGAGTCAGTGGAAAGGGATGGTTAGATATTGGAGGAGCCAGGAATTTGAAGTAAAATTTTTAACTTTTAAATTTTTCAATATGCTTAAAATTATATTTAAATATTTTTTAAAATATTTATTATTTATTTGAATACTTATTAGGCTATCTTTCATAAGGAGAATCGGGTAGCCCAGGAGTACACGCACATTTTAGGCCATGAGTCTATGGCCAATCATGTGCATAGAGAAGTAATAAATTTTGAATCTTACTAGATAAATTAAATTGATATTTTTTTTCATATTTTTAATAAATTGATCCATTATTATAGCTAATAAGAGATGAAATGATGTCCAACCGTAGCGAAATCTTTCGATCCAGTCGTACAGATAAGAAGGACGGATTGATGAATACCGCGATCAAAAGAATTTTTGTAAGTAATAAATATATTAGTATATATTATCAGTATTATAGCATTTCTTATAAAATTTTATTTGAATTTATAATTACAAGATCAGTTAGATGCGCTCGTAAGTGAGGACCCGGATAGCTCTAGCCCCCATGACCATTTATCTCAGGTCTTGATGTCTGAGCACTCTAGGAGGATCCGATGCAGGCCCAGGCATACGCTGATGAGCTACTGATCTAAGACGAGCATCTCTTCATATGCTTTTGGTATCGTCAGTCGGGAGTAGCTTGAAGAGACGTTGATGCAGGCATCTTAGGCTATGGTATGGGCAGATCAGGCTATGGCACGGGCTGCTCATGCTGAGGAGAGCACATCTCATCTGAAGGGCATCCTGAGCACCATGATGACGAGGCTCAGTGCGCATTTTGGAGCAAACTTCGTGGGCCTTGGGGACATGTTGGCCGACTTTTCAGCTTCAACCCCTCCAGCTCCATCTCCTCCAGTTCGTGCTCCATCTCCCGATGACGATGATGATGTAGATTTAGAAGACTTCTAATGTATTTTTTTAAAAAAATATTATAATAAATTTTATTCGATAATAAAATTTGAGCATTTCAAAAATATTTTTATATTTATAATATTTTTTTATATTTTTTATTATGTTATATATTTTTCTATATTTATCAGATAAAATATATAAAAAATTAAAAATTTTATATTTTTTATTATTCAAAAGCTACGGCAGCAGTTGTAAAACTGCTGCCGTAGGTATGCCAAGCAAGGCAGCAAATTATATGCCAACCACTACCATTGACCTATGATAGCGGTTATGGAACCGCTGCATTAGATCTATGGCAGCGATTCTTTAACCGCTGTCATAGGTAGTTCGACCTATGGCAGTGGCTCTCGTAACTACTGCAATAACCGCTGCCATAGACCTACGGTGACGATCGTAGTGGCAGCAGTTAGCTAACCGCTACTATGTCCTATGATAGTAATTTTTTAGACTATGACAGCAGTTTATAGTGATGAATATATGCTGCCGTAGCCCCATTCTGTAGTAATGAGTATGTGCTGCCGTAGTCCCATTCTGTAGTAATATAACAGATATGATTGAATAGCTTATTTATTAAGTAGGTCATATTCGGATTTAAAACCTAATCTATTTGATAAACAGGTCGGATCCGAGTTCAGAGTTTTTTTTGACTCAACTCATATCTAATCCGATCCATTTATATCTGATCCGACCCAATTGCCACCCCTTCTCTCATCTTTAAAATCAATAATACATTCCACCAAATTCAAAATCCAAATCATTGGACATGATTTATATTATAAAATTATATCTAAAAATCAAAAGTCATATATTAATTTTAGCTGTTTCTTAACTATGCAGCAAGTAGATGTTAACATGGATGGTTTTAATAGTACAATATTATATTTTACTATGGTTTAATCATCAAAATTTAACAAACTTAAATTTATCTATATTTTAATAAGGTTGATCATGCTCCATAAAATATATTTTCAATTTACACACTGTAACATGTATTTTATTATATTATTGTAATTAAAATTATTCAGTTTTCTACCAAACTAGTGCATGGTCAAAGATCATCAAAATGTATGAATTTCAAAATTTTAGATATTTTATAGTGTAGATAATGCTTGACCATTTATATGTTAAATTTGGATGATCTATCGATGATTTGAAAGTGAAAGGACCTTCTCTACTATCTTCTCAAGAATATATTAGCATTACTCATCATATAACATTATTATTTTATTTTTTATCTATTATTTTAGTATAAATATTTTTTATTCAAATAGTGATGTATGATAAACGATATATAACTGTAGAAAATGGTTTCATGTTGTTTCTATTATGCTAAAATGGAGTGATATCATACAACATAGTTTGGGCTAGAACTCCTCGAAATTATCATTTTAGAGAAAGAACCTCTGACATGAAGAGAGAAGATATGAATTTTCTGGTTTATTCAAAGTTTCCAATCCACTATAAATTACAAATTTATTTATATAAAAATAGAATAAAGTTGAATATGGAGAAATACAAAGAAATAAAACAATTTATCTACATTTTTCTCATCCATGAACCAAACAGTCTTAGAGTTTTATGTCAATTGGAATTATCATTGGTGAAACTTGTTGTCCATGGATTTTGTGAATTGTTAGGCTTTAAGAAAAACATATTAAGCATAAATTTGTTGAATGCATCTTAACCCCCCCCTTTTTTTTTTCTTCATTTACTATTTGACTACTATAAGTTGTTTTCAATGAAAAATAAATATGCTTATCCTTACATGTAAATTTATTGAACTATATCTAATAGAAAAATGCTAAAGATCATCTATTGTGGATCACCACTTAGTTCGTGCTAAAGATCACCTGTTGCTGATCACCACTCAGTTCCATTAGGAGATATGGAAATCAGTGATTGGTGAGGTTACAGGAGGCTCTAATTAACACCACCGACCGTTCGTGTATAGAACCCATCCATGACTGTGAGGGATATATTATGTTATTTTGATTAAACTGCATGTGATATTGATTTTAAGCACATTATATTAGGTGTAGGATATGTTAGATGAGTTTTAATTTGATCTCATTTATTAATTTTATTACTTTTCACTGGATTTGATTATCAGAAATTGTAATTCAATAATAATTTATTTTTTCCTTAACATGAATAAGCTTTTCTCAATGAGGGTACTAATTTTTATTTCATAATTTGGTTCCAAGGAAACTAGAGCTCGTAAGGAGCTCCCTTCCCTGTTTGCAAATATCCTTAAAAGCCACTTATCTATTTACTCCAATACTCGATGAAGGCACCAAGATAATTATACGCTGAATTTATATCTAATCCCCTGCATGGTATCCTAATTACCCCCTCTAAGAGTGTAGAAAGTAAATTTTGATGAGTCGGTAAAGGACAGGACGGTAGGTGCAGGTTTCGTTATAAGAGATCGCTGGGATCATTTTCTTCAAGATTCTCTTGTAGTAATTATTCGGATTAACAGCTCTTTCAACTTGAGGTTTCCTACCAATCTCCATGTTAAAAGATATTTTGTTGCTGAAAACAATCTTTTGCATTTTTAAAGCATCTCATGTGTTCAGGGAAGGGAACCAATTAAGTTGCCAAATTGGTTAGCTTCCAATACCTTCAAAGGTGACATTATAGCTAAGACAGGAGAGACCAAATTCCAGCCCAGTTTGGGCAGTCAGTCACTGCTAGATGATGCCCATTCCATGGTCTTTGGGTCCAGGAGGAGTTCCTGCTCTCCAACCAACCAAAACAAAATATTTGCAGTATATGATTCTTACGATTGACACGGTGATATCCTTCTAAAACTTATAAATGTTGACCATTGACGTCACGTGCGATGGTCATTTTCTTCCGGCATGGCCCGTGCATTCCTTAATTTTGTGAGAATTTTCCTTTTCTTAGTGCTGCTTGCCGCGCGCGTATATTATATTATACAACATGATACATAATAACCGATTGATGCACCGGTCATTTTTGCATTTGTTGTGTACGTTCCATGACACGTGATCTAGTGCCAATCCATTGCACCAGACACTAGAAGCTAATAAAATCCTGAGTACCGAATAAATCAATCGGAGGATATAGGCACAAAAAGCGGCGAAAACGCTTATCGCATTTTGTCTTAATAATACTTTTATATTAATTGTAGATGGACCAAAAGCCGTGCTCGCACTCTTGTACGTATATGAACCTTAATTAATTAGGATTAGGAATGTATTCTCCGTACTTTAAACTATATTTCTCTCTATTTTGTTTTGATTTTTCTTAGTTTTAAATCTTTCTACATCAATTAAGATATATATATGTGTGTGTGTGTGTGTGTGAGGATGAATCCTAGAGACTCGACAAACTGGTCACCCTCCCGTCGGACCACGGCTAAGTAAAAAGAGATATTCCTTTTGTACGCATAGAAGTCGGATCTAGCACGGTTGTCCACCACCATATACCTCATAACATGCAAGCTTGGGGTTAAAAAAGAGGAGGGGAATCCAAAAATTAAGATGCCTCTAGCTTTGAAGTTTTGAACGCACGGGTTTGGGGTAAATCCGTGGACTTTGTCTCGTTTGCCTTTGCAAAAAGTTTGATGCGTTGCTCGAGGGTCTTTGGCCCCTCGTGCAACGCAGCGGCCGGACAAAGTTTCTCATCCGGGTCTTACTCTATTTCTGCCGCTCCAAACTTTCTCGATGTCTCGAATGGGCAAAGATCCAAAATTGAAAATATAACGGAGCTGTCGAGCTTGATCCGGTTCTAGAATTGGAAATAATTAAGAAGGGGAGACTCCAGTAAATCCATGTTTCTTTATCAAACATTTTTCAAACCGCTCAATTTAGGCTCAGCCAAGCTTTAGTTTATTCAATTATGGTTGATCAACCCAATTCAAATGCAGCTATAGCTACTGAAGCTTACCTTATGATCCAAGTATCCTAGCTGTTCATATGAGTCTAGCTATCCTGATGATTCATAAGCCTATATTGATGCTCTACAGTTTTTGCGAATTAACTAACATTTGTGTTTGATTTGTTCATAAGTTGAGCTTCAATTGAAGCTTAAGGTTGGCTTCCTTTCTAAACAAACAAACATGAACAAGTTTTTTTTTTATTAAGCTAGCTTCCTTTCATGAACAACTTTGTAATAATCCAACCCCAAATGTTTTCCCTGCATGAATCTTAGGGCACGAAAAAAAAAACGGTGAAAATAGAAGTCTTTTTTCACCCGATCCCATCGGAGAGGAAGCCGATTTTGGAGAGGATTCATCGCAATCCACGATGAGTCCAACCCCCCTCTTCTCTTCGTTCTCCTTCTTCCTTCACTGTATCACCAATTTTTCTAAATCCGTGTCTGCTGGAAATTAGGGTCGGAGATGCTATCGGAGCTAAGATAAGGCTCCAATCCTTCCTTTTTTCTCTCTTTCTCATCTTCTCATGGCTTTAAACCTCACTACTGCCCACCGGCTTTGTCAGAAATCCATCAACGAAACCCATATTTTTCCAGCACTTTTTTTGCTTTTTCTGACCATTGATGTCGCCATCTCTTGAAGCCGAGCCTTAGGCCGAGTATCCTAACCTCCCCAAAATCCTTCTTGTTCAAAAAAAGATTTTATTTTTTCTTTCTTGCCTTCAGCCTTAGGGGTCCATCCTATTTTATACAAGAGTTTCGATCTTTATAAAAAAGAATAATAATCCATTTTTTATTATTCCCTAAATAAGAAAAAATTATTCATGGCCATTATCTAAATAGGGAAAGGAAATTGATGAAAATTAAGTTAGGCTAGGCTGTCAACACTCCCCCTCAAGTTGAGACGAAGATATCATGAAGTCTCAGCTTGCTATAAATTGAAGAAAATATATAACCACTGAGATCCTTCATTAGAATATCTGCCAATTATTCTAAAGATTTAATAAATGATAAATAGATAACTTTCTGATCCAGCTTCTTTTTGATGAAATGGTGATCAATCTTTATGTACTTAGTTCTATCATGTTGAACGGAATTATTGGCAATGTTAATGGCCGCCTTATTATCACAGAACAGAAATAGAAAAGAAAATTGAAAAAAATGTAATTCAACAAGCAGTTATTTCAACCATAAGACCTCACAAATACTTTGAGCCATAGCTCCATACTTAGCCTCCGCACTAGATCGAGCAATAATATTTTATTTCTTACGGCATCAAGTTACAAGATTCCTGCCAATGAAAGTACAATAGCCTGAGATGGATTGACAGTCATCTATGAAACCTACCTAGTTAGCATGAGAATAAGCTTCAATTTTGATATATTTATGATGTGAGAAAAGGAGACCATGCCCTGGGCAACTCTTAAGATATCAAAGAATTCTATATACAGCTTCTTGATGGCGTTCGCGAGGATCATGCATGTACTGACTCACAACACTGACTGCAAAAACTATGTCAGGTCTTATATAGGAGAGATAGATCAGTCTGCCAATAAGATATTGATATCGCTCATGGTCAACTGGCTCACCACTATCAGCAGTAAGATGATGATTCTACTCGATAAGTATGGTAGTAGGTTGACATCCTAACATCCCTGTTTCAGTTAATAAATCTAGGATATATCTTCATTAAGAAAGAAAGATGCCATGAGAAGATCTGGCCACTTCAATCCTAAGAAAGTACCATAAGTTATCCAGATCTTTGACTTCAAAAGATTGTGCCAATTGAGTCTTCAAACGGGCCAACTCTGGGAGATCATCATCAGTAAGAATGATGTCGTCAATATAAACAATTAGGATAGCAACCTTGCCTTTATTGTGACAAAAGAATATGGTATGATATGTATTACTTTGATGATAATCTATTTTGAGTATGGCATAATGAAAACGATTAAACCATACTTTGGATGACTGCTTTAATCCATAGAGTGATCGATGCAGACGGCAGACCTTGCCAACAATCTCTGTACTAGTAAATCTAGGAGGAATCTCCATATATACTTTTTCTTGAAGATTACCATGTAAAAAGATATTCTTCACATTTAGTTGGAATAAACTCTAGCCGAGATTTGCCACACAAGATATGAGGATCCGAACTGTGTTGATCTTAGCTATAAGAGTGAAAGTCTTCTCATAATCAATGCCGTATGTCTTTATATAATCTTTGGCAACAAGACGAGCATTGTAGTGAACAACTTTACTCTCAGAAGTTTGCTTTACAGTATCGACATATTTGCAACCAATTGGTTGTTTTCCAATAGGTAATGGAACTAATTTCCAAGTCTGATTTTTTTTCAAGGCTCGTATTTCTTCAAGCATTGCTTTCCTCCACTTCGGATTTGTCATAGCATCCTTCCATTATGATGGTATAGAGATAAATTCTAATAATGCAATAAATGATCTATATGCAGGTGAGACAGACTCATAAGAAACAAAGTTAGTAATATCATAACGATATTGGGAAGGAACAATATGAGGACGAGAAGCTTTTCTATAAGCAATAGGTAGATTTAAGATGGGGTCAAGAGGAGGAATGTCACCATTATCAAATCAGAATGCTGGAGCCAAGTCAGAGGAAGACTGTTGGATAGTGATAGAATGCATAATAGACTCAGTCGAAGACTCTCTCTGTCGATCATATTGCTCTTGCTCCTCAGTCACTATAATCTCCCCCTCTCAACCAATAGAGATACTAGGAGAGCAAAGAAACTGTTGAGCTAAAGGTAGTTGAGTAACTGGTTGAATTGTTGGACCACTATCAAAAAAGACTTCAGTCTCTCGAAAAGTGACATCCATGCTAACAAATATCCATCTTTCAAGAGGATAATAGCATTATAACCCTTTTGAGTAGCAGGATAGCCCATAAAGATACACTTCAAAGCTTTTAGATCAAGTTTGCCGATAGTAGGATGATGATCACAGATAAAGCATACACATCCGAATACCTAAGGAGGTATAATAAAAAAAGACATTCCCTGTAGGTTCTCAAGTGGTGCCTTGTACTCCAAAGTTTGAAGAGGCATACGGTTAATCAAATAAGCTGCAATGAGAACTATCTCATCCCATAAGATTTTTAGAACCTGCATAGCAAATAACAAGGATCTAGAAACTTTCAAAAGGTGTCGATTCTTCCATTCAGTAACACCATTCTGGGCTGGGGTGTCAACACAAGTAGTTTGATGAATAATTTCATGAATAGTTAGATACTCGTGAAACTTCCTATGCATATATTTTGTCCCATTATCAGATCTTAATACTTTAATTCTGGTACTAAATTGGATATCAACTAATTTATAAAATTCTTTGAAGCAACGTATAACCTCATCTTTAGCCTTCAGAAGATATACCCAAGTTACTCTACTATAACAGTTAATAAAAATCATAAAATAATAATGTCTAGAAGTAGAGACAGTGCTACATGATCCCCATACATCAAAGTGAACAACCTTAAATGATTTATTACTATGAGTTCCTGAACTTGGATAATTATTGCGCATGTGCTTAGCATATTTACACACATCACAAATTAGCTGTTCTTTAGCACAAGAATGATATGAACTAGGAAAAGATTTCGATAAGACAGAAAAAGAGATATGTCCAAGCTTGTGGTGCTATAACCAAAGTTCATATATTGCATCAGTAAATGATGAAATGACCATACTAGCTTTCTGATAGCAGTTTGGCAACTCCCCTTCATCCAAGTAGTAGAGCCCATTGTGCATTTTACCATACCCAATCGTCTCTCCCATTGTCAGCTTCTAAAAAATACAATAAGTAGAAAAAAATGTAACTTTACAATTCAGATTATTTGTAATGGAATGGATAGATAATAGGTTAGTGGAAAAACTAGGAACATGCAAAGTAGAAGAAAGTTTTATGGTTGGTGTACAGTTGATGGATCGCTTTCTGGATACAGATCGAAAGGAGCCATCAGCTATATGTACTTTATCAAAACATAATGAGTAAGACGTAAATCTATCAGAATTATCAATCATATGCATAGTGGCACCAGAATCTATGACCCACATCTTAGAAGTATTAATGGAAGAGTTAAAAGGGTCACTAGATTTAAGATGAGAGAAATTGGATTGTGCAAAATGAGAGTAAAAATTTGAAGAAGAACTGGAAGAATTGCTAGGCAAACCATTAGTAGGAGCAGCACTATCAGAAAAAATATTAAGCCGGTCTATAATTCGATGAAGTATTTCATCATTAGATAATAAACTCCCAACATCAACAATTGAAGGAGGTGGAGGAGTCGATATCATAGTAGACAAAACACCTTCCTCTATGTGCTTAGAAAGATTAGCCTAAGGATGATCAATAGCTACACCAGAACATCCTCCTCCTCAATGACCACCTCTACCATAACCAGAGGGATGATCATGCAGCTGCCAACAGGTATCACATGCCCCATTTTATTGCAATAGGAGCATATCTGCATGTCTCGACTATCATATCCATGAGATTGTCGAGAATATGACTGGGGCTGGACAACCATTGCAGAGCAGGCAGTATCTAGAGCAATCATCACATGATGGCGAGTTTCTTTACTCAAAATCGGGGAGAAAACTTGTTCAAGGGGAGGTGGATCTGTACTCTGACCTAGAATCTGAACCCTGATTGGGTCAAATTTCTCATTGAGTCCAGCAAGAAAATCAAAGATGCGCTCTTCATCAATGAATTTCTTGAACACAATAGCATCTTCCAAATAACAAACTTTGAAGGGTCGATAAAAATTCAACTCAGATCATATATGCTAAAGTTCTGCCATATAAGCAGTGATAGAGAGGTCCCCCTATCGAAGAGCACACACCTTGCATCTGAGCTCAAAAGCTTGAGCAATGTTGTCTTGTTGTGAATAAGTCTGGGTAGCAGCCTCCAAAATTTTTCAGACGATTTCAAAAAAGGACATACCTTGAGCAACAAAAAGCACCATAGAGTTGAGAAGCCAAGCCATCATAAGAGAGTTCTTTGATTTCCATTTCAAAATTATTGTATCTCCTGATTGCAGCTTAACTGTAGCTCTAGTAAGAAGACCTTCAAATCTACGAGCTTTGATGTATTGTCCACTCTGAGACCACATAAGATAGGTGAGAGATCCATCAAGTCGGACTGAACTAATCAAGAGAGATGGATTGTCCATCATAGACCAAAATTTAGAGGTACAAACCACCTCACCTCTCTGATTATCTTCTCAAACTCTTCTGCAAGAAAACTGCTCGACACTTGAAAAAAAAACTCAAAAGATTATTGGATGATTTTCATCATCTTCTTTTTTTTTGGCCTCTTTTTTTTGCTTTTTTTTTTGAAAAGCAACTAAAGGAAGAAATTGACCTCTCCCGATCCCATGGGTCACGTGGATGCCATTGGTGGTGGCAGCAGCAGCAGGGGTGGTGGCAAAGACTCGGGATAGAGAAGACAGTGGCAGTGAGCAAGGTCATAGAGGTCCATGGCAGTGGTAGTGACAGAGGAGATCACGATAGCAGTAGTGGCGAAAGAGGGGATCATGATGGCGGCAGAGGCGATCATAGTGGCAAATATGAAGGTGGAGATCATGGCGACAGTGGCAGCGACAGAGGGGATCACGACGACAACAGCGGTAATGATGGCAGAGGTTCGGGATAGAGGGGATAGCGGCGGTGGTAGAGGTTGCAAAGGTCGACGGCAACAATGGTGGCAAAGGCGATCACAGCAATGGCAATGAGAGGTGATCGATCAAAAGGGGGGTGGTCAGGAGCAGATCACAGTTGGGGTCGATTGGAAGGAGATCTAGATGGCAGTCAGGAGTGTATCGGAAGGGGATTTGAGACAAAATGGTGGTCGATGGTCAGGAGTGGATCGGGTGCGACAAGGGTAGTCAAAAGGGGGAGTGTTTGGAAGGGCAACTACGATAAGGGTGACGGTGGGAGGAAGAAGATGGGATCGAAGAAGAGTTAGGTGGTGAAATATATATATATATATACATACATACATTTTTATGGATCAGCTAAAAACTCTGATACCATGTCGAAAATAGATTTTATTTTTTCTTTCTTACTTTCAGCCTTAGGAGTCCTCCCTATTTTATACAAGAGTTTCAATCTTTACAAAAGAGGATGAAAAAATTAAGAAGGATGGAGAAGAATTGAGAATTTGTGAAAAAATTATTGAAAATTTGGATGTATTATTTGGGGCTGCATTCTTCCCCTTAATATAAGATTTACATATATTAAGTATGGAAAACAATCAATCATGTTTACATATGTATTAAGGGCTGCATTCTTCCCCTTAATATAAGATTTACATATGTTTACAAGTATGGAAAACAATCAATCAATCATGTACATATGGTAGATGCTCAAATTCTCTAACTATATTTAGAGGATTCTCCACAATCAACCAACTATATTTAAAGGATTCTTCATAATCAACCAATTGAAAATTATGCCTTCAATCAAGCCTTCAATTATAATCAATTGCCAATGATATCTTCCTAATATAACTTAAAGAAGTTACCAAATATTCAACACTCCCCCTCAAGTTAGTGCATTGATGCTTTTCATGCCCAACTTGATTAATGAACTTTTCAATCTAGCCTTTCTAACAGCTTTAATAAATATATCTGCCAATTGATCTTCAGTAGGAACATATGAAGTAGAAATAACTTTGGCTTGCACCTTTCCTGGATCGCACTTTAAATGGCACAATATTTTATTCACAAGATTCATGTGAGTGATTTTTGGGGAATGCATGAACTGACTAACCACTCCTACAACATAAAAGATGTAAGATCTTGTAATTGTAAGATATATCAGGCATCCAACTAACCTTTGATATAATTTGATATCTTCAATTGGACTGCCTCCCTCTAAATCTAGTCGAGCATCAACAGGAGTTTCTACAGGCTTTGAGGTAAGTTTTTCAGTCTCCTTTAGCAAGTTTAAAGTATATTTTCTCTGAGAGAGAAAGATCCTCTTCTTTGACCTTGCTACTTTGATACCGAAAAAGTATCTTAGCTCCCCAAGATCTTTGATATCAAACACACTTTTCAACCACTGCTTCACATTATCTATAGTACTTTGATTGTCATCTATGAGAATAATGTCATCTACACAAACAAGCATAATGGTAGTACTTGTTACCTCCCTTTTAACAAACATTGAATGATTAGCAGAACTTCTTATAAAACCAATACTTGACACGATAGATGTTAACTTATCAAACCATGCTCTTGAAGATTATTTTAATCCATAGATTGATTTTCGGAGTCAACAAGCCATACCATTCTCCCCCTCACTTGGATGTCCAGGAGGTATTGACATATAAACCTTTTCTTGTAATTTTTTAAATAAGAAGACATTTTTCACATCGAGTTGGTAGAGAGGCTAACTCATATTAGCAGCAACGGATAGCAGAACTCTAACTGTGCTCATCTTAGCTATAAGGACGAAGATCTTCTTATAGTCAACTCCATATGTCTGAGTAAAATCTTTGGCCACCAAGTGAGCTTTGTAATATTCTGTGCACCCATCTGGATGATATTTGATTTTATAAACCCATCGACAATCAATAGATTTTTTGCCATTAGGAAGTAACACCAAATCCCATGTATGATTCTTCTCTAGAGCCTCCAACTCCTCTTTCATGGCCTTTCTCCACTCATGCCTAGTTACTGCCTCTACATAACTAGAAGATTCACTATTTATATCAACCGATGTGAGAAAAGATTTGAATCTATTAGAATAAGCATGGTAGGAGATATAATCTACAATACGATAAGAAACTTTGGGTGCATTATGCTTTTCTTTTCATAAAGCAATGGGCAATGAATTTGGATAAATTTAAAAAAAAGAAAAATTGGCATTTGAACTACCTGAATGGAGTTCACGATCAGAGCCAGACTCCGAGGATCTTGTTTGGTGAGATGGCAAGATCAATGGGCCTTGATCTTGGTGATCAGTTTGTATAGCTTCTTGATCGAGATGAGAGAAAGATAATATAGGAGAATTTTGGTCTTCGAAATGTGAAACCTTAGATTGGACAATGGATTACTAAGGGTTAGAAAAAAGTGGACATTCTTCTATGTGATTAAAAGACTCTCCCTGATGAACAATAGGATCTAGAGTACAATCATCTTTATTAGTATAATATGGAATGGATTCAGAGAATTGTACATCACGAGATATATAAGTCTTTTTTCTTTTTGGATCATAACATTTGTATCCTTTTTTAGTACTAGAATATCTAAGAAAAATGCACCTAACAGACTTGTGATCGAGTTTATCTCTCTATTTTTCAGAAATATGAACATAACAAGAACATTTGAAAACTCTAAAATGTACCGAAGGTTTCTTATTGGTTAGATGCTCGATTGGAGAAATGTCTTTAAGCACAACTGTTGGTAATCTATTTATAATATAATATGCTGTTAGGATGGCATCGGATCAAAAAACTTTGGGCACATTTATTTGAAAAAGTAATGATCTTGTTACCTCTAAGATATGCCGATTTTTGCATTCAGTAACTCCATTTTGCTGCGAACAACCAAGATATATGGTTGGATGAAGAATGCCATTTTCACGTAAATAATTAGCAAAATTCTGGTTGACGTATTCAGTCCCATTATAAGTCCTAAGAATTTTAACTTTTGCATCAAATTATGTGATAACTAACTTATGAAAAGTTTTGAAAGCATCAAAAACATCACTTTTTTATTTTAATAGGTATATCCAAAGTATACGAGAAAAATCATCAATAAAACTAACAAAATACTTAAAACCAGAGTAAGATTCTATAGGTGCATAACCCTAAACATCAAAGTGTATTAATTGAAAAGGAGAATCACATGGACTCTGATGATTACAATAAAGAAGACGATGTTGTTTGGAGTAGAAACAAGTCTCACAATTATTAAATAAAGATTTTAAAGAAGAAAAAAGAATATGAAGAATACGATCAGATGGGTGGCCCAAACGAGAATGCCATATCTCCTCATGATTATTATTCTTGCAACTGATCAGAGCACGAACATTCTGATCTAACAAGTCCCTCTTTCTCACACCCTTCACCAATCATCTTCCTCATTGTCAAGTCCTAAAAGACACAATGATATGGATAAAAAGTTATAGAACAATTATATGTTTTGGTCAATTTACTCACAGATAGCAAATTTGAGGAAAAAAATGGTATAAATAAAATAGATGATAGATCAATGGAAGAAGAAATGTCAACATGACCAATTCCATGGACTGGGGTTTATGATCCATCAGCAAGAGTAACAAGGTGCTTACCAACTATAGGTTGCATTGAAGATAGACTAGTATAGGACCCTGTCATGTGATCTATTACACCGGTATCAATGATCCATGTTAATGAAGATGAATCTACTAGATGTGCAGAGGCAGATTTACTTGATTCTAAGATAATAGAAGGATATTTTATTTTATTATATGCATCAAGAAGTTCAAAGAGTTTTTCTAGTGAGATCTGAGAACTTGCTTTGTTTGAAGCATTGGCAACATTAGCTTTGGATTGCTCTGTAGGACAACCATGAAGATCCTAGCATTTTTTCTTGATATGATCCAACTTATTGCAATGGGAGCACCAAAGTCGATCTCCAAATCCACGGCCACTATCATGGCCATGTCTGCGATCTCCACACCCCCAAAAATTTGTGAAGTTGGAAATGAAGGCCGAGGGCTCATAAGTAGATGATTCACTTGGCTTCATAATGGCTCTTCTCTTTTTTTCTTTTTGTAGAAGAGCGCATACATCATTGAGTGAAGGCAGCTCAGGTTGCATCAAAATCTGACTTCGAACTATCTCATAGTTAGAATCAAGTCCTATAAGCATTTCAAAAATCTGATCTTGCTCGATCCTTTTTCGAATAACTTTAGGATCTGTAAAGATTGGAACATAATAACTTAGTTCCCGCCACATTCCACGAAGAGTTCTAAGATATTTGTTAAAGGTTCTGTTATCCTTACGAAAATTAGTAATTTCTTGTTTTAACTGATAAACATGAGCAACATCATTTTTTTCTGAATAAACCTCTGTTAATATATCCCAAACTTCTTTTCCAGTAGTTAAGAATAAGAGGCCACTTCTAACATCAAACTCCATGGAGTTGAACAACCAAGACATAACTAAATCATTATTGGACTTCCATTCATCATACTTGATATCATCAATAGAGAGTTGAGGGATTTTACCATTCATATACCCCAGTTTTGATTTTCCACTTAAGAAAAGGACAGTCGATTGTGACCATGATAGGAAGTTGTTACTTCCATTCAACTTGAATGGTGTTATCTACAAGCATGGATTCTTCGACATGCTTTGAACTTCTCGTGCAACTATAGCACCAATGACATCACCATTTGAGGTCACCATTTAACTGAATTTGAGATCTTAAATGCTTGAAGATCACACAGCAGATGTGCAGATCCTGCACTGGATAACTTAAAACTTCTCACGAAGGAGAGAGATGTAGCGGCAAAGCGTCAATGGATCAAAAACACTCTGATACCATGAAAAAATTAAGAAGGATGGAGAAGAATTGAGAATTTATGGAAAAATTATTGAAAATTCGAATGTATTATTTGGGGCTGCATTCTTCCCTTTAATATAAGATCTACATATGTTTATAAGTATGGAAAACAAACAATCAATTACATACATATGGTAGGTGCTCAAATTCTCTAACTATATTTAGAAAATTCTCCACAATCAACCAACTATATTTAGAGGATTCTTCACAATCAACCAATTGACAATTATGCCTTCAATCAAGGCTTCAATTATAATCACTTGCCAATGATATCTTCCTAATATAACTTAGAGAAGTTACCAAATATTCAACAGAGGATAATAACCTATTTTTGGTTATTCTCTAAACAAGAAAAATTATTCATGGCCATTACCTAAATAGGAAAAGGCAATGGATGGAAATTAGGTTAGGCTAGGCTATCAACACTCCTCCATGGTGCTATGGCCATCGATGACTAGCCAATGGCCGAAAAGATCAAAGAAGGGGGGGGGGGGATGCCCTATTTTTTTCGAGCCCTTTTTTCATGATTTCTCATTGGCAATCACAGCCATCAACCATCCACCGCTGCCTACCATTGGTCACCAACCATCGCCACTGGAGCACCTACCACCACCCATTCCTTTGCTCCCCTATTCGGCTAAAGAAAGAAGAAAAGAAGAAGAAGAGAAGAAAATAAAATAAAAAAGAGAGAGTTCTCTCTCTTGTGTCAATCTCTCTCCTTCTTTCTAGAGTTTCTTTCTCTACTCTCTCTTTCTCTCTCTATTTGTCCATGGGCCCAAGATGAACTTAAGATGATCTTTTCAAAAAGATTTGAAATTGCTTCGATATCCTTTGTACAGTATATCTATCTCAATCCGGCCCTTGCCATATATTGATGAAAGCTAGTCACTGTTAACCTCTGTTAAGTCATCCTGACATGACTTCTGATGATCTTGATCATGAATTTCTTTTTTAAGAGATATGAAGACTCTCTCTCCACTTCTCACTCTAGAAAGATGTGCACCTTAGGATAGAGTCCTATCTTCTATGTACTCTAGGGATCCGAGTTGATCCCAACAAGATGATCTTGAATCACTTTGATGCCTGGATGATCTATTGGACCAAGCATCTAATCAATATTCTTCTTTTATTATTATTTAATTAATTTAAAAAATTAATTATGATTTAATATTTTAAATAGAATTAATAGATTTGCCTAACGAAATCTGAAGATCTAGGATGAATGAGGTAAGTGGATCTTACACTCCTTATTTATTTTTAAATAATCATATTTTTTATACAAATGATCTGATGAAATTATATTTTTTATAAAATAAAGAGCAGCATATGAGATATGAAAAAGAATATTTTATTATAACCATTAATTCCATGAATATATTTTATGAAAATAGTATGTTTATAAAGCATAAATTTTATTATTTTTTCATCTATGTATATATATATATATTTTAAAAAAAAGATATAAAAATTTTAAAAGCTCTTAGATAGCTAACTAGGAATGAATCCTTATAAGAAGGTCAATACTCGAAGCTAGTATCTATAAGAATATGGGCCCTAGCAGTAGGTATAAAGTTGGCATATGAAATAAGAACTCTATCGATTAAAAATACTGACCCTGTCATGGATATAAAGTGACCGTAGCATAAATATATGAGAGAAATACTTTAACATATGACATGGACATATGATAAGAATGATTTATGATTCATGTTTATGAAATATTTATGATTTATACATGCATAATTATTTTTATGACTTATTTTATTATTGTTAGATATATGTGTCCTAAAAGCCAGAATTGGCTGACACTTGTAATACACTTCTAGGAGCAAAATTATAATTTTGACTATAATCAATAAAATAGGTTATTTTCTATCATATATGTGTATTTAGTATCTGTGATACATCTTTTGAGTTAATGGTAATGATAATTCATATTTTTAAGAGTTGAAAATTTAAGACATGAATAATCATTATTAACTCATAAAATGCTTCTAACCATAAGATCATCATAAAGATGATGATTGATCCAGAAGGTTATGTACAATCGCTTCTCTTTAGTAGATGAGTTTTGAATCTACGGTATGGAGACTTCGAAGCGAGAGTACAGATACTCGTTAGAGAACGAGGGCATTGAGCGTAACCACCTCGAGTAGTCATTAGGAAGTCTACCTTCTCATCAATGACTGACTCGATGCTGCAGTAGTGTGTCTGATTCTTTAACCTGAGATGTACTGGCAGTTCACCTTGAGGGTATTATAGTTTGACTACACCATTACTCAGTCTCTTAGCCATATGGAATCCTGAGGTGTATGTTGGCTATAGCATAATAAAAATAATTTATAATTTATGTTTACGAAATATTCATCATTTATGTATGCATAATTATTTTTATAACTTATTTTATTATATATTCTATGAAATAATTTATATTTATAATATCTATTATTTTTAAATATTATATTATTATGAAAAAAATTATGCTAAATTCAGTAAGAAAGCATAGGTTTTAGTTACTGAACTAGCATAGCTCACATCTGAATATGATTAAAAATGATGGATGATCGAGACTTAGGGCTCTGTATAGTAAGCTTAGAAATTTTGTAGCTGAATTTAGTTTATTGAATGACCATAGATTTGTAGTTGACTATTTATGAATTTTGAGACATGAATTTTAGTTTTTGTATTGGATTTAGAAGCTCTAAACCAATCTTGATTTATTTGTTTGATAAATGATGGAATTCAATCTTTTATTATATTTTATTATGATATATTTTAGTTTACTATGATTGATAGGCTCCATATTATTGAAGATGATATCTTTCGATAGCATGGCCATGTTTTGTCTGAGATATGAGGCGTGACAAACTTAGTTTATTATGTAGTCCTCAAATAGCCATCCATTTGATTACCCAAGGTGGTTGAAGAGGATCAAACTTGCCTGACCCAATAATAAGATTATGACATAGCATGGTCCAGTGGACTTGGTCTAATGGACAAAAGGTATATCTTTAAAGAAAATTTCACCTTCCTTCATGTGGATCCATCATTGGATCATCCAATGGTTGCTTCAAGATTTGTATAGATGAATAAATGGCTGACTTTGGAGAGATCTAAGATCTATGTAGTGGGTAATTCAATGATGGATCCATGCTAAGGAAGGTGAATCCTTCTTTTGCATGGAAAACACACTCCGAATTCGGATTGTATGTTTTACATGAAAGGATGATTGGTCTTCCTTTACAACATCATATATTTAATCATGCCTCTTACAAATCACAAAGCATTCTAAACTCTCTAATTCATCAAGCTGCCTGGGTGATCGTGATCTCTCCGTGGATTCGTGTGAACGAAGGTGAACCTTTGTTGGCACGAAGGACACGACCCCTGCCCGGTCTAACAAGGCTAGAATTCTTGACCGAACGTGCACCAGACCAGGTGGACCGGGTCGACGATCTACCACCTTTTTCCACCACCCACACGTGGATGGAGATGGTGGGAAACCAAACTATGGTATTCTCCGGGCGTCATCCGGCGTTGAAGAAAAGACCACGGACATGTTTCTAGCGATTCGGATCCTCAAAACATTTAAAAAGGAGATCAGACGGCGCTGAGAGACGGAAAGACTTTGAAAAACTCAGTCAAAGCGTCAAACCTGCCACCGGTACAAAACCAGAGGTCTAAAAAAGGGAAAGATAAAAGAAAACTGAACCTCCACCCACAAAACTAAACTCTTATAAAAAGAATCCACCGCAAGGTCCACAATATATACGCTAAAGATATACTAAAAATTCTCTCCCGTATAGAATATATAGTAAAACTATTTAGATCTAACGATACCTTTCCTCTGATCTCAACCTCCCTCCTCCCAACATCTCTCCCTCCTATATATTCACTCTTAATTTGTTTTAGGAAACACATGGTATTGTTCTCTGTCTCCCTCCCTCTTACACCTATAAGTACGACTTCAAGCCCTTGATAGCTCCCCTCCTTTGTTCTGTTTGTTCTCACTCTCGCTAAACCTCTCTCTCTCTCTCTCTCTCTCTCTCTCTCTCTCTCTCTAAAAGAGTTCAAGGGAGGAGCTATATATTATTATTTCTATGAGGAAATAGATATATAGATGCGATGGGGGTCAAGTCCTTAAGCATCCAGATGATGCCGTGGTGCTTCCACGTGGTTGGGGCCACCTGCCGGCCCAGCCCGGCGCCGATCCGGCTGATCGGCTCGGACGGCCGGGTGCAGGTGTACCACCGGCCGGTGGCGGCGGCGGAACTGATGAAGGAATACCCACTCCACCTCGTTTGCCGGTCTGACTCCTTCTTCATCGGCCAGAAGGTCCCCGCCCTCGCCGCGGGGGAACACCTCCAGCCCGGCCACAGCTACTTTCTCCTCCCCTCCCACTTCTTCCACTCCGTCCTCTCCTTCGTCACCCTCCTCTCCTCCCTTCCCAGCCTCAACGGAGTCGAGAAGAGAACTATCGTTAGGCCGTTCGACGTCCAGAAGACGGCGGCAGGGACACTCCAGATAACGGTCTCCGACGAGTTCTTTCTTGCAGATAAGATGAAAGAAGAGGAGACAGAGGAGAAGGGGAAGAGGGTTTGTACGACGGAGGCGTTGGAGAAGGAGTACCGGAGGCTGGTAAGGTACAAGTCGGCGAAGTGGAGGCCGAAGCTGGAGACGATAAGGGAGGCTGCGGCGGATAGGAGGAGAGGGGGGATGGTGGGCTTTGGAGGGTGGTGGAGGTGGAGGCGGCAGAAGAGGGCCCACAGCTGCACGCCAGCCAAAGTTGGGGGTTTGTAGAGAGGACAAAAGAAAAAGGGTAAACAGGCGGACTGTGAGAAGGAGGTCGAGGAGCTTCCCCCTTTCTCATTTTCTTTTTTTTTTTTTTTCTTTTTTTTTTTTTAATGTTTGCAATAGTAGCAGATGGTTTAGGATTGTAAAAATTCAGCAAAGTGATGTGCAAAGTAGGGTTCTAAGAGGAAGTTTAATGCGGGAATATCTCAATTAGGCTTGCGAATTGTGATATTTGAAAAAGGCGCCCTCTCTCTCTCTCTCTCTCTCTCTCTCTCTCTCTCTCTCTCTCTCTCAGCTTCCAGTGTCAGCCTGTGCATGCGCGCGTCTGTGCATTCTTGCGCGCTTGTCTGCAAGCTAGGTGGTTCAGCCTGATTGATATAGATTAAAGAAAAATCCTAGTGCGAACTTTGCTCGGATCCAAATATGTTAAAAGTTAAAACGGTAGGACAAGCTCGTATCACCAATAGCTTGCGTATTATTTGAAGTTTTGGACCTCTAAAATTTGGCTAGTAATGTTTAATTAGTAGTCTGGTTAATTTAAAACTGATGGGAAAAACAAATTTGAATCAGATTATAATTAAAAAAATATAATCATTACTTTGAATACATTGAGAGTGTAGAAATCTTATTCAATTCATAATTACGTTGTCTTGGCATTGTATAGTTATAAATGGGTCACCTTAATATTTCTTTTGTACTAAATTAATTACCATACATTAAGTAAAATTTTTTCATTTGGTTTCTTTTCTTTTAAGGCAAAGCCTGGATTACTCTCCTTGGTAATCTTCTTTTGCTATGCAGCTCAGTGGGTTTGACCGTAGAGATGAATACCAAAGGGCCGTCTCATCACGCCGCTTGGTATCTCCACATTCTAATATCAGATACATCTCTATTGAAAGAAGCAAGGCCATGCATGAGTTAAAAAAATAAAATAAAATAAAGTTTTTAAAAAAAAAAAAATCAAAAGAGAGGAAGAAAGCGTCACAAACTGACGTACTCCCCACCCACCCATCCACCCCCCTCCTGCCTCTCCCATTTCTTACGTTGAGAAATTCAAGAATTCTAGTTTTTAAATTTCTAATTCATTCTAATTTTTGATACAAAGGTAGCTATCAAAGGTGAAGGTTTTTTTTTTTTCGTTATAAAAATTCATTTTATTTCAAATATAGCGGTAGCTGTCCGACCTTCGTCAACGGGAGCAAGGGGTTGGCGTCAGCTGACAGCTCACCCTCAAAGTCTCAACCAAAACAAATGTTGGTACTGGTCCCCTCCATTCATTTGCCAGAACCCCGAAGCTATAACCGTTCAGCAACACGTGGGCCCCACCGGGCAATCGTCCGATTCAGCCAGGTGGGTGGGTGGTCGTCCGAATCGGGTGTGCGTACTCTTCTAATTTTTCGTACCGAAAATATTAAAATATTCTTCATGGTTCCCTGCGTGCGTGAGCCATTACCGCGGCGGTGCGGTGCACAAGAACTTTTCCTGTTGGATAATAGGGCTTCCAATGGGCTTCGCCACCAAGAACAGGCCGGACGGCCTGACCAAAACCGGGCTGGATCCATATTGGATCTAGCAAGCAATATGAAGCTGGCGCAGGTCCAATTTCCCCAAGTTATGTTGGATAGAAAAAATTTCCTCATAAATATCTTGGACCGGAACCATTGAGTTGGCCACTCCGTGATCAATCCATGGACGGTATCAAATGAACAAATTGGGGAGTTACGCCAACCACCTCTTAACATATGGCAAGAGAAACATTATTGTGAACGTAGCAGGAGCCGTGTAGCATCACCCACCTTGGATAATTGGAAATTGGCGCTTCTACTTGCCACATCATCCCGAAACCTAATTGCATCAGGCCATCTTATGAAGGAAACTTGCTGCAAGATGCATTATTAAGAGAGGACCGTCATGGCCCTTAGCGTAGGGAGATTCACAGTCCAAGCAACGTTGTAATCCATGGAGCCAGCGAAAAAACCAGAAAAATCAGCAACTTCACTTTTTTGGCCGCATACCGCCAGTATCCTCTAATGTTTGATGAAACAATTAATCAGTCTGAGCAACTAAAACAGGAAGAAACTGAATGGATCGATTCACGAGCAGAACAACAGCGACGGCAGGAGAATAGAGTCTGCCTCATAAAAAGGCCTAAGAAGTGCTGCAGAAATTTCATAGTTACTACGGACACAGCATGAACGCAGAGAACAGAATAAACGAATGGAGAACAGAGATGCATTTAAACAAAGAAACACACGACGCCTAGCCTAGAGATTAACCATCTTAGCATAAGAAACAAACAGTAGAGAAACTATATCAGTCTGGCCAACATTTCTTCTTCTTCTTCTTCTTTTCTTCTTCTTTTGTTTTTGTAAAAACGGACTAACATTTTCATTAACATGAATACCGAAAACTGAAAAATCCGAGACCAAAACACATTCAGCAATGGTCTGATTACCATTAATCAATAAGATGAAAGGCATATAATTCCCGAACTTGGAACGTTCCAAGGAGATATTTGTAGGGATGATTAGGTAATAAGGTGCTCGGTCTCATATTACACTCCCACACGCAAAAACTAGCAGAAGCAGAGAATCCAAAGAAAAACTCCCCCCTGAGATGGATTTGGATTATAGGCAGGGACGATAAGAATCTCGTATACACTCGAATCCTAAAGCTTAAAAAGTGCACATAAGATAAGGATTTGGACCTATCTACCCTATGTCTCCCTCCTGGTCGATCTCCTAGGCCGTGGGGCTGACGCATCCTCCTTTTCATTCTCCTCTTCCTTCTCAGCACTGCTTCCAGGCACATCAGCCTCAGTAGCTGCATCACTCTTGGGTTCCGTGGTGGGTGTAGATTGAGCCTGCACAAGTGAAAAATTGTTTCAAAAAGATGCTCATCTCACGAAGTGGAAGACTGAGAGGTGGAATGGCAACGATGAAAGTAACTTACCACGGGTTTTTTTCCACCAAAGAGAATCTTGATAATAACTGTAGCAATAACCACCACAACGGACACCAGGATTCCAATGGTCAGGTTTGGTTGTTTCTCTCCCTTCTCGATGATATCCTGCCAAAGAAAACGTTGAGTTTCCCTGAAGATATCACCGGGAGCGAAAAAAAATTCACTAAGATAGGTCAAACATTTTAATATTTCCAAATTTACTTTATGAACAGCACAAGGAGCTCGGGCAACTTTCCCGTTTTGAAACCAACAAAAATCAAATTTTATGCTTACAATTATCTTGATCTTGTATGCCCCCAGGAAAGGAATGTCGGCTATCTTGTAAAGACCATCGAATACCTTTTTCTGGTACACCAAAAAATTGTGTTAGAGATAAACTGATTCCAAGCAAAAAGGAGATGACAGGGTAGAAACAACAATGGAGACCGATGGCCTAATATAAGACGGCATGATAGAGCAGAAGAGAGAGATCTTTTCACCTGGAAACCTGAAAGCCCATCTGAAATACCAGCGGCTGCCTCTTCAGCCTTCTGTTTCTCTTTCTCCACTTCATACTTGGGCTTCCATGATTTTTCCCTGTATGACTCAGCAATCTTCTCATCACTGGCTATAAGAATATTGTCAAACAAAATGCCATCCTGCATCGTCCAGATCTCCATACCGATCGAAGCAATTGGCTCAAAGTCAGGCTTCTCGAGCTCAAAATAGTCAGGATTGGGTATCTCCTGGGGCTTCCAGATGCCCTTGTAGTTTGGGTTGTCAATTAAAGGAGCATGCCACTTTCCCTTGTAAGCTGGATTCTTCTTCATTGGCCTTGTCCACTCCCCACAGCCAGGTGCTGCTTCGCACTTTGGGTTGTCGATCTTAGGAGCCTCCCATTCTCCATCCTCCTCGTCATCCCAATCTTCAGGTTTGGTGGCTTCAGGATCATCAATTTCCTCAGGTTCATCATCCAGCCATCCTTCAGGTTTGATAGCATCCTCATCTTCAATTTCTGGTGGAGCATCCTCATCCCAGTCATCAGGCTTAACAGCATCTGGATCTGGAATCTTAGGCCTCTCATCCCAGTCCTCCGGCTTCTTATCATCAGGATCAGGAATTGTCTTAGGTGGGATAAGTGCTGGTTCAAAATCATCAGCAGACAAGAAGTCCGCTTTCTTCTTTTCCTCGCCATCAATCAAAATCTTCAACTCATTGTCAGGTTTCAAAACAGCAGTGTAGACATGAGTGAGCTTGTCAGATGGAACAGATGGAGGATATTTGAGATGGTGCTCGATAAACTTCCCACTCTTGGGATTCTTGTGTTTAAGGATGAAATGCACCTTATTTGTCGATCCGCACTTGTCAGGTCCAAACATAATGGCATAGGGAGACTCATTATCAAACTCCTTGGGAATCCATCCAGCCTCTTGAGGGCGTAGGTACTTAAGATATGCACCTCCACATTCAAGTCCATTCTGAAGTCGAACTTCGTACTGAAGGACAATGGTTCCATCCTTAAGCGTGACTGGCTCATCAAGTTCTTTGACTATTGCATACTTCCTCGCCTTCTCACTCACAAGAAGACCATAGTCTTCATGTCCCTCGCTCTTGGAATGTTTCCAGACACCTGAACTAGAAAACATCAATCAATGCAGAACAGAGCAGCTGGATGCCAACAAATTGTCTTAGAAACATGATGTTGGAAGAAAAGATGTTAGGAAGACTATAAAATAATGGAACAGTATAACGTATGCAGCATTGATTTCTTTTGTAACGCGGGAAAGCCACACAAAGCAGCTTTTGCAGTTTAAGCATCAAGGATTGATGTTATTACAATCTCACCTAATAATAATAGACTCAATTGTTGCCTTATTTGCTACAAGAAATATATTCTGTGCATGTATGCAATGTCAATATTTTAAGCAGAAAAAAATAGCACCATTTGCAAAACTACAATATTTTCCATGCATGCATGCATGCAGAACAGTTCTTAAACCTTCTTACTCAGATGTGCTATCCTATTCCCTGAATTTGTTAGAATGCATCCATTGCTAATTCTTTTCAACATGCTACAAAACAAGAACATACACCAACCAAGATGAGGATTGTAGTTTTGATAATGACACATGCAAGAGTTCCACAGCTGCAAATAATTCATGACAGAAATTGTTCAAGAGGCAACAACCGTACTGCTATGTGAGATAAGGCAACAGCATAGGGTTAATTGCATTTCTGTGGATGCATTTATTATAATATATATGTGTGTGTGTGCCCACAGAAGTTTGAGCATGGATAATTGTTGAAATAAGTTGAGACTCATGTTGACTCCCATTACAGATTTACCTTAAGCATATGAAGCCAATAAGCCACTGCATTTGATTCCCTACTTCCATAAATGCCTGCTTATCCCGCCACATCTCTCTTTTTTCCTCTTTCCCCCAACCACCAAATCCCTCAAAAAAAAAAAAAAGTGTGTATATACATTCCTAGTGGAGGAGGGGTGCAATTGAGAGCAAGCAAGCAAGCACGCACATGAGAGAGAGAGAGAGAGAGAGAGAGAGAGAGAGAGAGAGAGAAACTGCAGAATAGTGGATCTTTATTATCCATGTGAATTTCATTAAATAGGAAACAAAAAAGAAAACCAAAAACTTCATGAATTATTCAGATCTCAGCCATTTATTAGATACTAGGTACTAGTGGAAAAACATGAAACAGTCACTTCCTTAATTGCATGTATCACATACTAGGTACTAGCGTTCATATATGCAGCAGACAATAATAACATATGTCAGAGCCCAAATTATTAATTAAAATTAAATTATAATAACAGATAGGAAAGATCTCATTATGCCAATCATATGCTCGCTTGACGAATAGCTTCCTTGTCTTCTAGCTCAATGAGGTTAACAGGCTTTTGTTAATTATTTTGTGGATTTACATGTCATTTTATATTGCTAGCTTATGATATGTTAACTCAATATTTTGCATTAGTACATCATACAATATGAAGATATAGATACATTGGCCCCAAAAAAGACATTATGTTTAAAAACAAATAACCCCACCCAGGAATCCAAAAAACTCAGTATAACCTCAATTACATAGGTCAGTAAGCTTAGACAACTTTCAGTCAGCCTGCAGAAATCAATAGAATCCTGTCTGAAAAAACTAAGGAACCAAAGGACCGCCAGCCAACCAAAAGAATTAGATTCTTTGGTTTTTTTTTTTTTTTTTTTTTTTTTCGGGGAGCTTAAAATAAGGCTGTAAATGAGTTGGGTTGACCCATGACCCGATCCACCCCGACCCGCTTAGACCCAATCCGACCCATTTTAAAGAACCTACGGAGCCGGGTTGGATTCTAAAATTGAATCCGTTCAATATTCTAGATCGGGTCTGGGTTTACTAAATTTGTACCCGACCCGATCCGATCCGAATTCAATATTAAATCTAACATATAAACTATAAAGTAAATAGAGTGAGATTGAAATTCCAAATACTCTTTTAGCATTTTTTTTATTTTTAAAAAGTTTTACTCAATTTGATTATGATATTTTGAGAAATTGTTTATAAATTAAGAGCCAAGGCAAAGTATTATTTATTTTCTTTTGTTATAAACTTCGTATATGTTAATTTATCATACGAACTGAGCCTGACCAAAATTTAGATTCGAACCGGATCTAAAATTTTTAGATTGGGATCAGGTTATATATGGACCCGATCCAACCCAAATAATCCAATTGGGCAAACTTTTTTTATCATAGACCCGACCCGATTTTTAATTGGGTTAAATATGGATGCAACATTAAGACCCGATCAAGGAACCGGGTCGGATCGGGGTCACTCATGACCCGGTCCGACCCGACCCATTTACACCCCTAGCTTAGAAAAAGCAAAACAGCTGAATAATTGTTTATTAATATAAAAATAATCTGTTAGATCTTATTTGTAAACCAAACAGGGAAAACTTTTCCATGTCCAAGCATAAGAAGTGCTAGCACCCCAAAGAGCACGCAGTGCTCTTTCAGTCGTCAAAAGAAAAGAACTATCATCCTCCAACACTACCATAAATTCATTTTCAACATCATGAAGATCCAAAATAAGTTCACTTCCAATAACAAGAGAACAAACACTGGTGGTTTTTAATGTGGTCGAGTGAGATGTTCTTTTTTTTTTTCAATTTAAACACTCCACTTTTTTGCATATGAAAAATTGATTTAGCAAAAACTCTTCAATAGGCGGTGCAGCAAGGAGTTTAGCCTTAAAAACTGATAATTTAATAAAACAAAACTGTCACAAGTTGACCAGGCAATAAGGTAAAGAGCACTTCATTAACCACAATTTTTTTTTCACGTGACAATATAACATCTAGAAATAGATGACAACTTACTGCCCAAGTTCAACTAAATTGTGCGGCTAACAATGGGGTCACACTGCCTTGAACAGGGTATACAACACCTCTATATACCACATAGGCATCTTCAAACTAGCATTTCTCTTTCTAGAAGCAATCCAGCACACAACCTAGCATTCATTCTGAAAAAATTCATCCAGACCGCACAATAGCATCAACAATGTCTGGATACTTGGCAAAAATTTAAAAAAAAACACATTTTCTTATATGGTAGAATTAGCATGATAGTGATCAACCTAAACAAACGGACCCCTTACAATAGATTTTAAAAAAAACTACCTCAAGCACTACAACCCCTAGAAATTGTTCCTAGTATAGCAAACTAGCTTGTTGATACATTCTTGATCAAATGCAAAGGTAGGTACACCATAATTTTATCGGTAATGGTTCATGTCGCTTATAAAAACTATCTCAAGCTCCCGTAGAAATTGTTCCTGGCATAGAGAACTAGCATGTCCATATATTTCATTAATTGATCAAAGCAATGGTAAGGTGCACAACAATTTTTACCAGTAATAGTTCACAATCCTTACATCAAACCCATTATATTGTATACAGCGCCATACCTAGATAACTTATTTTGATAACTCTCTCTCTCTCTCTCACATATATACTGCTGTAAGAACTTGAGAGCAACCTAGAGCCATTAAATTCTCGATCATAGAGTTCACTAATTCTTACTGCAACAATAATCCCAATCTTACACATGGCATGATAGCTTTTATAAATCTTTAGCTTGCTTATCTGAACACATAGATAATGAAAACTATGCGACATGCACGTCAATAACCGTTGGATCAATGGTCAAGAAACAACTACAAACTATGAGGCCCTCCAAGGATATTGGTGCGCTTTCCTTATTTGCTTTCCATATAAACACATCAGCGGTAATTCAAATAGTACTGAAGTCTAAAGTAGGATCACTAAATAAAAGGGGGAGAAAAGAAAAGATATCCTTCAACCGTCGACGTTGGAAGACCGACTACCGTAAATAAATATAAATGATGATGATGATGATGACGACGACGACGACGATTTTGGCGTAGATCCGTTAACTGACACTAGCGACCGTCAACAGATCAGTATACCGAGTCGATCAGACCAAAAGGATGAGAACTTTTTTTAACTTATCTACTCCTAACAGAAGAACTTAATGCTCGCATTTAGTTAAGGTGGAGATATGGATCGGATCTGGGAGCTATACCTGTGTAGTCCTCCTTCTCTGACACGATCCACCGCCCCTCGAAGGTGTCGTCGAACGATTCATAGAACAACTGGAGTATAACCCATCGATCTTAACCGATTATAATTCCAGACACTCAAAAAAAAATATATATATATATATATATATAATCGCCATGTGAGGAGAAAAAAATACCGGATCTGAAGCCCAAATCTGGAGCACGAAGGACGCGATCAAAAGCAGGAGGAACCGCGGCGCTATCTGCCACCGTCCCATTGTCGCCGTGGAAGGAAACCAGGTAGGAGAGGAGAATTGGAGATCGCAGGAGCGGATCGGAGTGAAACCCTAACCCTGCTTCTTGATCTGGGGTTTAGATCATCCGAGAGGGGTGACACGATCGGAACCGGACACGGAGATATTAACGATAGAAAACCAACGGCCGTGATGGGCCGATAGAAACGCTCTTCGGCTCCTCTCCCTTCCAATTCCACCCTCATGCGAAGCCTGGGGCGACCGCAATAAAACGGTGCCGGTGACTCGTTTCGTCCAATCACGCTAGAGAACACGTTGATCTGGCCAATAATGACACGACACGTCAGATTGCTGGTGGCCTGCTCCTGCGGACGCTATATATATATATACTTGGCAGGGTTGGTGAAACCAAGGGTCCAGCTCTAATAGCTTTTCCGGAAGGTTTGTAGAAAATAAAATGACCGGTTCGACATGATTCGGCGAAAACCTTATCGGCCCAGACTTTGTTGCAAACGGTCACGGTTGGTCGCCATATGCTATGATCGCCACATGTGATAGATAGACGGTGAGATGAAGCAAAAACCCTCGATTTCTCTCTCAACCGCAATTATCTCATGTTTAGCACTAGCCTCTTCTTAGATTTATGCCCTGCAAAAATTTCCGTTTTTTTTTTTTTTAGATGTTGGATTTCCTTATTCTATTATAATCCGAACAGATTACCTTTGCAAGTTGCACCAAGCAGATGACAACAATATCCTTTGGATGTAATTGAAAAAGGTGGGAAAGCTTTCTGCATGGTAAAAACTTTCGAATCGACCAAGAGGATAAAGAAACTCTATTTTGTTGCTTCGTAGTTTGCTAAAACCGTAAGAATGGAATCACTCGCGGGTTGGAAATATTTTGGGGCCCAAACTTAGTGCCATAAAAAGCTTCAGACCCTGTGTCCCAAGGACGTTGGCTCCTTCCATCACGGGCCGCCCATATATGCCGCTAGTAAACATGCGGGCGATCACATATATGCCGCTAATATCTTGATTCTTGAATGACAAAGAACAAGGAAGCAAGAGGGTATGGAGAAGTGTCCCAGGTTTTTAGACACAGCAACATATTTCAATACCAAAACAGCATGGACATATCATTTTGGCATGGTCAATATTGGACTAGCGACAAACCACTCTACGATGAGCTATTAAGTCCGTGCCTTCTTGCTAACTACAGACCCCAATCACCTGAGCACTAAAAATTATAGAGAAAAGATTTGGTCAAAGATACTTTAGGCACAGGCCGGACTCTTAGAATTGATACCGAGTAGTATATCCAGAATATCCAATCTATCGCAGGTCAGGCAATCCAACAGCTTTGTATGTGTTCCCATCGAGAGGTATCAAGATGGCAAACGAATCATGTGGGCTCTTACAATTGTGCCAGAGGAATTTTAAAATCTTACATCCGCTAGACGATAAAATGTCAACCATGCTTCTCCACTACTCAACCCCAGCTAATTCAGTCGTTATTTTCTAACAACCCAAACACGTCTTCATGGCATCTAGGGGGAAGAGAGGGCATGCACCCTCCAAACAAGTATCTATCTTCGTCCACATATAGCACGCTCTTTGGATCCTCTAGATAAGTGAACACTTGCTTTATATGTATTTATCCTCGAGACGAAGACCATACGTCTCTCCCACCAAGCACAAATCCTCTTGAACCCATAGAAGCCCCACCTACATTATCCATCCTAGTTCTACCACCTAACCCACACTCCACTTTACTTCATATTCAATTCTGCCTATCATTAATCCATCTTGAAAACTTATATCTCTCATATTTACCTCCATACTTAAATACCGAAGGTTCCACCATCGAAAACCCCTTTGGCACAAAGACTTTTTCCTATCTTTTGTTGTTTAATAGGATCTGATTCAAGAGATCAATCAAGAACTAGATGACGACTTGCATATCTTTTGGAGCTCTCGAACAGTCCTCCGAAGACCATGGTATCTCTTTTTTCCGACTCCAATTCAGCGGTCTGGACCAGATCGTCTTTCCAACGGAACCCTGAGTAACGAGAGACATGGCAGTTTGGAAGTGGGGACAAGATGAAACTTTCATAGGGAATAATTGCAAGATATAGAAACTTTTAGGGACTTCGTATCTCAAAAAAGGCTAAGATCTTTAACTACCTACTCCTTGGAAACAAGATTTTGAAGCAGATAACTTGAGACGAAGGAGATTAGATGCCCTACTCAAATGCCCACTGTGAGATGAGAAAGATGAAACGATAACACATCCCTTCCTCGAGTAGGTAAACCGTGGAATTCTAGCAACAAGTAACAGCCAAAATAAAAACTCCCTCTACCCCAAAAATCATAAGTGGCGAAATCAAATCCCCATAAACATATTAAAAATGGTATGGACTTGTCTAGTAATTACAATTTGTTTGATAATGCAAAAAGAAAGAAATGGGAGGTCATTTCATTTTAAAGCTTTCTTTGCACACAAGGGCCTTGAGGATCTTGCTCTTCAAGAAATGGATATCAATTTATAGTAGGATATGGAAAGCAGGCAAAAAAGCATCGCTAAGGCTTTTAATGTAGAAACATGCATTCCAACCAGTGAGATAATAGAAAGAATCCTAAGTAGGAGAATCAAGGTTTTGTAAATTGGGGAGGAGTGGTTTGATTGGATGGAATGATAAAATAATTTAAAGCTTTGAGGCATAAATCGTTGCCTTTAAGGTGACACTTACCCCTATTCATCTGAGTTTGCTATTAGGTTTGTGGCAAATCACCTCTAGGATATAATAAAGCATTTAAAGCTATTCTGTAAATAGCAAATCTAAATAGACTCTCAAAAACTCTCAAAGAAACTGTTTAGAGGCTAGAGGGAAAAGTAAAGATTTTAAAATGGAAAGGAAATATTACAATTTCCAATCACATGGCTCTATATTTATAGAGTCCGAATAGATATAAAGGCATATTTTTCTAAATTCATAACTTTTTAATGCATGACTTTTAATTTGTGGATACATGACCTTTTGATCAATAAATATGTGACTTTTCAATCATAAATATATCTCTTTATCTCTTAACTTTTCAGTTTAAACTAAAGTCAAATACTAACAGTTATCTCATAATAATAAAATGATGCAAGAGCATCTCTTCAAAGTCAGCATCTCTTCAAAGTCACGAAACTTCAATTTAAATTAAAGTTTATTTGATGGACATATCTCGAAAAAAAGTCTTTATTGAGAAACAATCATAAATATCTATCGATCCTTTTCTTTTTCTTTTTCTTATTTATTTATTTCTCAGAGGAGACCGTACGACATATTCATTGATTGTTCATCTCCTTTTCTTTCTGATTATATTTAAATATTATAATGCATCCAACATTTCCTCGTTAAATTAAAATATTGTATTTTCTTTAGCTTCTAATATTATAACCATGCATATATGAAGGTATCTTTCAATTTAAATCTTCAGTTAGTATAAATGTTTCAAAGCTCTAATAAAGTTATTGTTAGCTAGAGCTTAAACCAATACGTCTTTGTATTAAAGCCAACACATATAAGATTATATTCAATTTTAGTGAGAAGTTCATAAACACACTTTAGCACTATTATAGCCATGTGCTAATCCTAGTTTCATGAATATTTACAAGTATAAACCCTTAAACTCTTGCTAGAAGCGGTACCACTTCTATATTTATATAGGTAAAATCTCTATCCTATTTATGTTTCTATCACTATAGACACTTGAAAATAATTTAGATTCTATTAAGAGTAAAAACTCATCATCTATTTATTAATTATAACAATCAGTACTGATTTTCCTTCTTAGAACTTAATATAAGCTTCAGTATCATTTTAGTCATATATTAGTAACTTATTATTATCCTTTAAATATTAGAATTAGTTTTTGCTAGAACAAGATTGGGTTTCTACTACCAGTGAATAATAAGAAATAGTTGCAGTCCCATTCTAGCAGAAGTAGTTTTTATCAATTCTGTTGGCAATCCTTTGGTTAAAGCATATGCTAGATTATTACTAGACTCACATAAATAATGGTAACAACTCCATCCATTATTAATTGCCTGACATATTTATGCCTTAAGCTTATATATTTAGATTTTTCATTATAGATCTTACTATATGCTCACGTAGTTGTTTCACTATGTAATGATATAGGTGGCATAAATTGTGGCCATAACTTGATATTTAGTAACAAATTTCTCAACCATTTGACTTTCTTACTAGCAGCTACTAGTGCTATAAATTCAAATTATATAATTGAGTGTGACATACATGATTGTTTCTATCTAGATGTTGATTTATTATCACTTGCACTTGTAATCAAACCGTCATTAGTGAATCCTTCTAGCATAGCTGAATAATCAAAATAGAATAGTCCTAAATCAATAGTTTTCTTGAGATATCCAAAAACTCTGCTAATTTCTTTCCAATAATCTATACTAGGTTTACTAGTGTATCTTAAAGGCTTTTATATTGCAAATGCAATGTCTGGCCTAGTATAATACGTTGCATATATTAAGCTTCCAATAGCAGTAGCATATTCAAGTGGTACCACTGCTTTACCAGGATCTTCAAATAACTTAACATTGACATGGTATGAGGTACTTACTTCCTTTATTCTAAGATATTTAAACTTTACTAATATTTTCTTAATATAATGAGATTGATTCAAAACATAACCCTCACTATATTTCTCAACCTTTATACCTAAGATAATATCTACTTTATTAAGATCTTTCATCTTAAACTAAAATAAGTTAGTTACTTCTTAGTCTCAAATATACCTTCTAAATTGGTCCAAAATTTAGCAAGTCATCCATATAAAGATAAATAATCAAATCAAAACTATTGGTGAATTTAGAGTAAATACATTTATCAGCACTATTATGTGTGAATCTATTTGACAAAATTATTATTCATACCACTATTTTAAAGCTTGTTTTAAACTATATAATGATTTGACCAACTTACAAACTTTCTTTTCAATTTCAAGAATAATAAAATCTTTTGGTTATTCCATATATATCTCTTCATCGAGGTCACCATTTAAGATGCTATTTTAAAATCCATTTGATGAATATCTAAATTATAAATTAAAGTTAATGCAAAGAGAATTCTAATAGATGTCATTCTTACTACTGGTACATATGTATCAAAATAATTTATTCCTTTCTTCTATATAAATTCTTTAGCTACTGATCTAGCCTTGAAGGCTTGTATAGATTCATCTATTCTATATTTTCTTCTAAATGCCCATATACATTTTATAAATTTTGATCCTAGAGGCAAATCCACAAAAACCCAAGTATTGTTAAACAATATATATTGAGTCCATTTCATTATTTATAACTTTTTTTCAAAAGACTACATCTCTTGACATCATTGCCTCACTATAAGTTTTAGGATCATTTTTAATATTTAATAAAATAGATATTTTATTGATCATAGTTGTTTTATTACTTTCTACAAAAAAAAACTATAGATTAGGAAGAAATGAAATCAAGACCTATTATGGACAAGGGCTCGGCTTTTTGATCCATGGGTTGTACATGAGGTATTGTCCGTTCTGGCCCGTGGGCCTCGTGGTTTTGTCCTTTAAAAGATACCTCACGTGGAAAGATTTATTTCTTCCTTATAAGCATAAGTCTTTATTGACTCACAATCAATATGTGACTAATAGAGCCCTTCATCTTATTAGAACCACAATAGAGCCCCCCAATTAAGGATGAACTCGGCTGTGTACGGTCCGAGGAGCTCCCCAATCAGTAGAGGTGGTCTCCTACCCTTTCCTAGCGTGCCATTATTGTGGACAGGGGCTGGGCCTTTTAACCTGTGGGTCGTACGTGAGGTATTGTCCGCTCTGATCCATGGGCCTCATAGTTTTATCCTTTAAAAGACACCTCATGTGAGAAGATTTATTCTTTTCTTATAAACGCGAGTCCTCCTTGACTCACAACCAATGTAGGACTAATAGAGCCCTCCATCTTATTAGAACTACAATAAGATACAAATTCTTTTCTTTTTCATCTCTCTTATTTCTCTTAGGTTCAAAGGAAGCATTATTTTTTTCCTCTTATTATTCTCATTATTTGATGTGCTAGGAGTTAAACTAGATTATAGGATTTGTGGATTATCCATTGTGAAAAAAGGCTCAGACATAAAGTCAAAATAGAATTTATCTTTAATAACCAAGTCTAATAATCTGCAAGCTTTTGAATTTTGAGCATATCCCATAAGTATATTTTTTATTACTCTTGATCTTAATTTAGTTCTCTATAGATCAAGAATTCTATAAAAGGCCAAACATTCCATACTTTTAGATAGTCTAGTTTTGGTTTTCTTTTCTTCCACAATTCATTAGGTGAAATCTATATTTTTCTAGATGAAATTCTATTATGAACATGGCATACAGTAACTAATGCTTCACCCCATAAATTTAGAGGTAGTTTAGCATTTAAAACTATGTCATCAATCATATCAACCAAAGTCCTATTTTTTGTTTTAGCCAAACCATTTTATTGAAGCATATACAGTGCAGATTTTTGATGTACGATACAATGTTCTTCACAATAAGTAAAAAATTTATTAGAAAAATCTTCTCCCCCTCTACCACCCCAAAATATCTTAATTTTCTTTTCCTTTTGATTTTTTACTTGTGCTTTATAATATTTAAAGAACTAAAATGCTTCATTTTTCTTCTCATTAGGTACACATATTATATCTAGGGCAACCATCTGTAAATGTTATAGAGTACCATTTACCACCTCTTGTTAGAATTTCATTCAATTAACAAATATCAGAATGTACTAATTCTAACATTTGTATATTCTTTTCTATCTTGGGAGAAGGCTTCTTGGTGGTTTTTGCTTGAATACGGATTTCATATTTATAATTATTTTCATACTTATAAGAGATATATCCATGTTTACACATATAATGCAAAGACTTAAAATTTAAATATGCTAATCTAAAATGCCATAAAGAAGAAGAATCAATAATATAAGTAGAATTTGAAGATATTTTATTATTATCAAGACCGAGTTTGAACATAACCTTAAAAAAATAATCTTACCTAACAAATATCCTATTCTTGGACAAAATCAACTTATCAGATTCTAGAATAGTCTTAAAGCCATTCTTACATAAAAGCTAGCAAATATAAGATTTTTCTTGATATCAGAAATATGCAGTACATTCAACAAAGTTAGTTTCTTTCTAGAAGTAAAGTGAAGTTCAATTATTCCCTTTTCACATATATTGGTGGACCTTGGTTTCCCATCAACACTTCTTATCCAGCAACAGCAACTTCATGACTCTCAAACTAATTTTTATCATTGCAAACATATACTGTTGCATCAGAATGAAACTATCAATTAAAGAATTGGTTCATAGTTGTCATGTGTAATTTAGTAACAATACCAATTTGTAATGTAGAAATCATTGTAATAAGTCTTTGACTTCTTCTTCCACTATATTTGCATCATTGTCCACCCGTATTTTTACTGGCTTTCTTCTCATTCTTATAGTATTTGTACTTATGAATATAACGCCCTTTCTTTTCATAATGATAATATGGTTTACTCTTTTTGTTGGGATTGCTATACCTCTTGGAACCATAACATATTTTTTGCACTTTAAGACTCAGTTTTTTAATTTTATCTTCTAAAACAGTAGAATCTAATATGATTTACTTTATCTTCTAAAACAGTAGAATCTAAACTTAATAACTAAATAGAAATCATAATCATCCTCTTTTATGTTTAACCAAGTTTAGATATTGTACCAATTTATTCATGCCATCTAAGTTCCAAAATCAATGCAAACTCAAGTTGCTTTTTGAGCCTAAACTGAAGAGAGAGAGAGAGAGAGAAAAAAAAAGGAGAATAATAGCCCTAATTAAGGACATCTTTAGGGGTGGCTCCTATCATATAAGACAAGGATATGGATATTCCTAGAAGCTTGGCAATTTCTCAAACTTTAGTGCAAGTAAGTTTATTTGAGCTTTTGATACAACTTATCGTACTTTGAGACTTTTATATGTATACTATATGTAAGTTTTGGCATGGCATGGCATGCTTCATTAATTCTTTGAGTATTCCATGAAGTTTTTTTTTTTTTTTTTTGAGCACCTACTAAAGTAGCTATTCAATTTCTTAATAAGATAAAAATCTATTGGATTTCTATAAGCCAAATTTCTGCTCAACTAGATTGAAGTGTTGACTAAAATGGGAGGGCGACATATACTTTTATCAATTGAGGAATGAGTGAATTATAGTAAAAGAAAATAGCATCTACATCATATTATGTCTAATAATATTAGTACCTCTAGAATAAAATTTTCATTACCCTTCTATTAGGATGATAATTCAAAGTGGGACTTGCACAAGTCTTAACATACTGAATTTCTAAACTGAAGAATTATTGTCAAAATTATCAAATATATAATATATTGAAGATATTACGAAACAAAAGCAGAATGTTCAAATGCTAAAGCAACTTTATTATTAATCTTACAATAAATTTTAAATTTGCAGGTGTAATGTAAAAACCTGAAAATATACTTTTGTTATGGTTTTATATAATATGAGCCTTTTGGGATCATACAGTATAAAAGGAACAAAAAAAAGTTTCATATTTAATGCTTTCTAGGCCCAAATTTATATAGAAGACAATATTAAAAAATCAATTAGAACAATAAAATTTTATTTTTTTATGTTTTATTTTTAATTTTTTTAAAAAAAATAAAGATAAAAAAATAGCTGTTAATGCATGTTCTAGATTCCACTATTTTTATCTAAATACAAAATTGAGCTGGCATAAACTTTGAAACAAAGATAAAAGAAGGTACTCACTTGTTGGTTCACCAGGTTGTATAAGACTTTATCATGGAAGAAGGATGGAGACCATGAGTACCGATCAAAGTGGTAGGGAGTAGGGGGTCGGGATGTAAGAGAGGAACCACCAGGTGGCGGTTGGAGTGGTAGGAAGCAGTGGGGGGTGGGGGGGATTCAAGGAAGGGATCATTGGGTGGTAGTTAGAGAGGTTAGGAGTAGAGAGGGACCACCCGGTAGTGGGAGAGGTCGGGATTCGAGAAAGAGAGAGAGGCGGTTGGAGAGAAGGAGAGCAAGAGGACCGCGGTTGGAAAAAAGAGCAGCAGGGGGTGGGGGGATTCAAGATAGAGATTATTGGATGGCAGTTGGAATGGTTAGGAGCAGAGGGACTGAGATTCAAGAGAGAGACCATCGGACGGTGGGAGGTCCAGATTCAAGAAAGGAAGATGGAAAGTAGGGGATCGCGGTCACGAAAAAGGGCCAACAAAAATGATTTTACATGATGGCTTGCGGTGGAAAAATTATAAATTCATAAATAAATTTAGATTTAAAATATTTAAAATAATAATATTAAAAGATATTATTTAAAAAAATTTAAAAAATATTAATATTATATATATATAGAGGTAGATTGGATTTCGATTCATCGGAGCCTCGAAAAGCAAATGACTATTAACCAAAAAAAAAGAAATTGAAAATGCATCTTCTTTTCCCTTCTTTTTTTAATTAAAAAAAACTAAAAACCTTCTTTCTCCTCTCCTTTTTTAAATTAAAAAAACTAAATAAAAAAAAGGCTTGCCTTCGGAATGAAGGCTTGCTTTTTTTTTTTCAAAATTTTTTTATTTCTTTTTAAATTTTTTAGAGCATATCTTAAAAAAATAATTTTTTTTTCAACTCTTTATTTTTTTCACCGCGCACCAGGACTAAAAAAAAATAAATTAAAATATCTAAAAAAATAATAAATATTAAAATAAATATGATTATAAAAAAATAAATATTAAAATAAATATAAATTAGATAAATATAATATTTTTATATTTTATATTTTATATTTATTTTATAAAATTTATATTTATTTTAAGTTGTTTGTGTTTATTTGGATTGAAGGCGCCTTTATTCTTAACGAAGATGCTCTTAAACAGGCTGAATAAATACATATTATCCATAATAAATACAAACTTCATAAAATAAATATAAATTTTATAAAATAAATATAAATAATATATAATAAATATAAATTTTGAGTTTATTATTTAAATTAATATTTATTTCAAAAAAACAAGATCATCATGTCAATTTTTTTTATTTGTTTACTTCATATTTCAAGATGCTCGTTGATTTAATGATGGGCTAAAATTTGATTGAGTATATTTTAATTTACATAAAAATATATATAAAATAGGTGATCTGTTGTTTTCTCGTTAGATGAGCAAAATGTGCTTGACCAATAATTTCTCCCAAGGTTATTCGGAAAACACGTCGTAAATTTTCGCGCACGAAATTTAGTTGCGCGCCGGTGATTTCCCGCTTCTTTCTGGCGCATCTCATTGGCTAAGACAGACTGCCGCGGATCGCTGCCACCAAATCTCCAATCCCATCCGTCCAAACGAAGCGCCATCCATTCGCCATCTGAGCGGTCCGTTTTGCTCTCTATGGATCGCCAATCGACTATAAATTCACCGGGTCCCCCCTCGTCCGGGCTTTAAGCTCGTCCCTTGCTCATCGCTGTCGAAGAATTCTGACCGAGAGAGAGAACAGAGGGAAATGGAGGCAACGAAGACGACGAAGCCAGCGGGGGGGAGGAAGGGCGCGTCCAAGAGGAAACCCGTCTCCAAGTCCGTCAAGGCCGGGCTCCAGTTTCCCGTGGGGAGAATCGCCCGCTTCCTCAAGAAGGGCCGATACGCCAAGAGGCTCGGTATCGGCGCTCCTATCTACCTCGCCGCAGTCCTCGAGTACCTTGCCGCTGAGGTCATTAATGTTAATTTTTCTTTTTTAAAAAAAAAAAATCCTTCCTTTTACATTTTCCCTCATTTTTTGCCAGTATTTTGAGTTGGATTTCGGTCGTATAACAATTTTATCGATATTCGCTTCCAATGATTTCAAAAGGTGATATTTTTCTCGTGGTGATCCTATATCTGGAACTGCTTTTCAAGTAGATGACTCTGGTGTTGCATTTATGTCAAATGTTCTGGGAGGATGGATTTTTTCCAACATTTTCCCCATCACCTGTTTGTATTCGTCGAATTCTGACTCTGTTCTACTGGATGGATTGATTTTTGGTGGGAACAGGTGCTGGAGTTGGCGGGGAATGCGGCGAGGGACAACAAGAAGACGCGCATTATTCCGAGGCACGTTCTCTTGGCCGTGAGGAATGACGAGGAGCTCGGCAAGCTTCTCTCCGGTGTGACCATTGCTCATGGTGGCGTCCTTCCAAATATTCACCAGGTGCTGCTGCCCAAGAAGACCAGCAAGGCAGAGCCCGAACCAAAGTCTCCGAAGAAGGCATAGAATAGAAGCTTCTCTGCTGCAATCTTTTTCCCTCCTTTTCTAATGGTCGTGTTTTTTGTTCCGTGGCTTGGGTTTTGGGATACTTAATACTGTATATACACCGCTGCTCTTGTTTGGGGCACTGTAACGTTACACGCTGGATGTTCTACTTTGAATGATCCTTCAATGAAGTGTCCTTTATCCTTAGGTATTTTTAATTGCCATTACTCTCGTCGTAGGCGTTGGTTCTTTTGTATGTTCTATCGTGAGGGATAAATGTTTTGGTCTCATCTGGCTCTGTAACCCGTTCGTGGGGCTAAGAAAAGCCTTGTCACAAATGGTACTAGCCTTTCAGACAAGCTAGCCCAAAAGGTTTAGCTAGTCCTCTAAGACAGTGGAGAGCAGAGCACAAGCTTTACAACTAAAGAACTCAGCCGAAGATGATGAGATTGTGAAAGCAATAAGAGAGGGTGAGCTGATGATGAACTCAGCAGGAAACGTTGGCAAAGCGGTTCATTCTCGGTTCCAGATGTATTTCCATGCTATGGAGTTTATTTTTTTTCCCCCCCACCATTTTCTTTCGTTCGATGCGGTTCTATGCGACCATGCAATGAAGAATGGTCACTCATTCGTGCGGACCTCATCCTTGCAGGTGCAAAATTAAATGATCAGCATCATCCTTTTTACGACCGATCATGAATTGCTCTTGGTCATCATCCTACAATTCCAGATACAGAATAAATCTATGCCATAATTATTATTTTTTTATAATTGTCAAGCACATTTGAGAGAGCATGGCATTGTAAAATATGGAGGAAAAAAAAGAGATTCTCTAGGGGACTTGAAGCTGTAGCACTAGTCGGATGTTTGATTCGCACCAGTTAAATGGGCTTTGGCTAATTGGACCCCTGTCCGTATTATAATGCTATGCCTGTTATAACAAGCATAGCATTTTGATATGGACTGGGGGGACGATTAGTTGTAGCCCGTTGAATTGATATATAAGATGATCGATTCCTTTTGAAATCGATGCCAAACATTAATTTCTTGAAGCCCGAAATGTTCGAGCTTAGCTTGTTTATGAGTTGAGCACCAAACTGAGGCTTCAGCCTGATCTGCTGCAATCAATCCTATCATCAAGCAAAATTCATTGTAGTTCTAATTTTTAAATGGATGTTATATTAATTTCAGGTTGATTCACAGGTGAAATACTTCTATAACCGTGGTGATTGGCTTTCGTATGGGATCGGAGCGTGACATCCTAAAATTTTTTTTTTCTTCGTTCCGGTCCATCCCTTCACAAGAAATGGTCCGAGTAAAGGTCCACTAGTTTCCACCCTAAGATTTAAAATGGGCTCGATTCGGGTTGTCAAGGCGACCCAGATCCAACCTCGAAGAACGAAGCCATCGAACAGATCCATGAGCCCATGACCCGGCCCTAAACAGAACAGTCCCAGTGAAGAGCATCGGTGGAGTGTGATTATGTGACCCAACCACGTCAGTGATCTAGCTTAACTTGTAAGCACCCGAGGGCGCATCTTATCTTCCAAGACCTTGGGTTAAACCACTCCGCTGGACCAAGCGCGGCCACGGTCGCCACGTGGGTAGTTTGGCGCCAAAATTTCCCGCCAAATCTTCTCGTTCCCTTCCCTAACAAAACCCGATCCAAGTCCGGCCGCCATTCCGCAAACGCGAACAGAGGAAGATAAGAGAAGCACTGCGGAGAAGAAGAAGAGCCGATCGATTCCGATGGTAACACTCTTCTCTCCAATCCATTCGCTTTTTCCCCTTTCTTTGGATCCGAAGTTGAGATCAGATCTTTCATTCTCTCGGTTGTCTTCAATTTCTTTGATCTCGATCTTTTTTGTTTTTGTTGTAGGATAATTCAGAGAACCCGTCGTCGACTCCCGGATCGCCGACGTCGGCGGGGTTCAGCACGGATCGGCTGCCCCCCAACACGAGCCGGAACACGGACTCCTACTCCGACGAGGAAGAGGCGGCCGTCGACCCCCACGTCGTCCCCGATGATGACGGCGACGATGGCGGCGATGACGACGAGGAAGGGGAGGATCTCTACAACGATAACTACATGGAGTGCGATTTCCTACCCTGAACATTCTCCTTTTCTTTTCTCTGATTTCTTGAGAAAGATTTCGTTTTTGATGTGGATGACGGTTGCTGGGAGCAGAGATTACCGTCAGTTGGACGAGCAGGACCAGTACGAGCCGGTGGGGCTGGATGATTCGATGGAGGACGAGAGGGATCTGGACCAGATCATGGCTGATCGGAGGGCTGCCGAGATTGAGCTCGATGCCAGGGATGTTCGCACAGGTGCTGCCGATAGGAAGTTGCCTCGCCTGCTCCATGACCAGGGTATTTAATAATAGAATCCCTCCCTTACTCTTTGCGTTCCGCCTGCTAATTTTTGTTCCTCTAAACCATTCCTTGTGAAAACCCTCGCTAAGTAGATGCGTTTTTAGTCATTCTTGTACCACAAAATGTTAATTTATGGTGATATTTGTACCATGAATGTTAATTTGTTAACAAATTGTCGTTGCCATTGCGATATGGTTATTTATTGGAAATGCAGAATCAAATAATTTAATAATGGTTGTATGCTTATATGGATGCGAAGCCTTTCTAATGGAGGCGGCACAAAACCATAAGCTGCTTACAAGAATTGGTGCTGATTACCAGCAGAGCACAGAAAGATTGAAACTTTAACAGGCAAACAATGCACCTCGTGGATTTCTCGATATCATCTGTGACAGGCAATTGTGATCTAAGGTCTTACTGTTAAAAGTGTGGTAGACAGGCTGACTGCAACCAGAGTTTGATCGTTGAACTTATATTACTTACTGATATCTTAAATGGTTTTGTTTCTGTTTTGCTTAACATCAACAGCTGATCACTCAGACAATTTGTTTACATGCTAATTTAAACATTCTTGGTGTTTACTTTTCACATGGAATATGGTCTCTGTTTTTCTGCGGCTTGCCATGAGAGTGTGTATTTAATAGCCTGCATATACTGAAATAGTACCAATGAGCCTATCACACCTCTCTGCGGTTTGTTTAAAAATTATTCTGTGGTGTAGACTGTAATGCAATATTGAACAACCTTTACTACAATTAAGTTTCATAAACTGATTCAAGGAAGCTTGGCATTTAAAAATGATTATTGCCTCTTGACATCTTGTTTAGCTAGGCAATATCTGTTGATTTTGTCTTGCCTGGATAGGTCTTAGGAGCAAGGCATGGAGGCCTGGTTTCAGTCTAAGGGGAAAAGGAATGCTTCTCTAATTCTGAGCTCTTTCATCTGCAATTAGCCGACAAATAATAATTTTGTTTCAAAAAAAAGTTCGGAAAAGAGGAAAGATTTCAGGCAAAAATTGAGAAAAGAGAATATTGAAAGAAAAAGTGAAAATATTTTAAGTTTACAATATTATGCATAATTTTGGGCATGATAACGTTGATTGGGTGTATAATTTTGGTGACTTTGCTCAAAACCTTTAAAAAAACTAGTTTAGAGCATGTAGAAGAATGTAATTTGAATCTTTATCTTTCTTGCATCGTATGATAAGCTCTTGAATCTTGTGAATAGAATTGCCAGACATGTAATTTGACTAATATTGCCTTTCTTGACTGGTTTTTTGGAATCTGTTTTTCTAGATTTGAACAAGTGAATCTTTCATTACAGATACAGATGAAGATATCAACTACAGGCGTCCAAAGAGATTCAGAGCTGATTTCAGGCCACCAGGTGGGGCAAGAAGTGATGATGATGCTGATGGTGCCATGCAAAGTTCCCCAGGAAGATCCCAACGTGGACACTCAAGAGATGATGTTCCAATGACTGATCAAACAGATGATGACCCATATGAGGTATTATATTTTCCATATGCAGTAGTTAAAAACTTGGGGCTACAGGCATAAGTACTGAAAACACGTTTACACAATAGTGCTTTTAGTTTGAAGAAGTCCAATATCAGATACACATAAATTCATGTGTATTGTTCTTACATTGAAATTGATTGAGCTGCCTTTGATAGGATGAGTATGATGATGAGGATGAGATGAACATGTATCGTGTCCAAGGAACTCTGAGGGAGTGGGTTACAAGAGATGAAGTGAGACGATTTATTGCCAAAAAATTCAAGGAGTTCCTGCTTACATATGTGAACCCTAAGAATGAGCAAGGAGATATCGAATATGTTCGATTGATCAATGAGATGGTCCTAGGTATTGCTTTACTCACTGTTTAGCATATATCTTGCAATCTAAAATAAAAGAGACCATCCTCGTGTAGTATATCTTTTTTTTTTAAAAAAAAATTGCAGCTAAATAGCTTCATTGATTGCTGTTTAATTTCTTCTACTTAAACCTCTTTTGCAGCAAATAAGTGTAGTTTGGAGATAGATTATAAGCAATTCATCTACATTCATCCAAATATTGCTATATGGCTGGCTGATGCACCTCAGTCAGTGCTTGAGGTCATGGAGGAGGTTGCCAAGAATGTTGTTTTTGATATTCACAAGAATTACAAGAATATTCATCAAAAGATCTATGTGCGGATAACCAACCTACCAGTGTATGATCAGATTCGTAACATCAGGTGATTTTTTCTTTTTTTTTTCTGAAAAGTTCGAAAAACTAATGGATTCTTTCTTTTCTTTGGAGGGTGGATAACATGCTAATGTCTTTACCATTTGGTGCATTGTAGGCAGATTCATCTAAACACGATGATTCGCATTGGAGGTGTTGTAACTCGACGATCTGGTGTTTTCCCTCAATTACAACAGGTGAAGTATGACTGCAACAAATGTGGAACGGTTCTTGGCCCTTTCTTCCAGAACTCCTATTCAGAAGTAAAAGTGGGATCCTGCCCAGAATGCCAATCAAAGGGACCATTCACCATCAATGTTGAACAGGTCAGTCTCATTTGCTTGAGAATTCGAATGCCAATTCCAGTAGTCGGCATTTATTGCATGTGTGTGTCTATATATAATTGGATTCTTAGGGAAACATTTTCTTTTCGATTATCTAATGATACATCAGCACAGACAATTTACAGGAACTATCAGAAACTTACCCTTCAGGAGAGTCCTGGAATTGTGCCTGCTGGTAGACTCCCAAGATACAAGGAAGTGATACTTTTGAATGATCTGATTGACTGTGCTCGTCCTGGAGAAGAAATTGTAATTCATTACTTGTACCTTATGTTTTAGCCCTTGAAATAGACTATTTATCCTGATCTGTCCCATCTGTTCCTTTGCAGGAGGTTACAGGCATATACACTAACAACTTTGACTTATCTCTGAATACGAAAAATGGGTTTCCTGTGTTTGCAACAGTGGTCGAGGCCAACTATGTCACCAAAAAACAGGACCTCTTCTCTGCCTATAAACTTACTGATGAGGACAAGGCAGAGATTGAGAGATTGGCCAAGGATCCAAGGATTGGAGAAAGGGTTTGATATGAACTTTTCTTTTTGTTTGTTTTCTCTTTATCCTTTTTCTGAGGAACACCGTTATGTTAAATGTCTACAAATGAATCCACAGATTATCAGGTCTATTGCACCATCAATCTATGGCCATGAAGACATCAAGACAGCAATTGCACTTGCCATGTTTGGGGGACAAGAGAAGAATGTCAAAGGGAAACATCGGCTAAGGGGAGATATAAATGTTCTCCTCCTTGGAGATCCAGGGACTGCCAAATCCCAATTCCTTAAGTAAGCTTGATTTGACTTGGAATTGATTCTATTTTCATATACTGAAAAAACGTGCCAATGTGCTAACTTCTTGTTGCATAGGTATGTTGAAAAGACGGGACATAGAGCTGTTTATACAACAGGTAAAGGAGCTTCTGCAGTTGGGCTTACGGCAGCAGTGCACAAGGACCCTGTGACAAGGGAGTGGACCCTTGAAGGAGGTGCTCTTGTCCTTGCTGACAGAGGAATTTGCCTGATAGATGAGTTTGACAAAATGAATGATCAGGACAGGTTGGAGAATGTTTTACTTGCAGGATTCTCTGCCAAATGTCCTTCAACCTTATTTCCTCTAACTCAGGATGTCATTTTCCTAATCCCAGGGTTAGTATTCATGAAGCCATGGAACAACAAAGCATCAGCATATCGAAGGCAGGAATTGTTACATCTCTCCAAGCGCGCTGCAGTGTCATTTCTGCAGCAAATCCAATAGGAGGAAGGTATTAAGTAAAGATACGCACTTATTTTATCTCCGTATGAATCTTTCTTTTGTAAGATAGAAATATGACAAATTTATATATCAGATATAACCCCTCAAAGACTTTCTTCCAAAATGTGGAATTGACTGATCCTATGTGTATGACAAATTTGTATATCAGATATGACTCCTCAAAGACTTTCTCCCAAAATGTGGAATTGACGGATCCTATCTTATCACGATTTGATGTCCTCTGTGTTGTCAAGGTCACTATTCCATCCCTTCTGCTCTTTTTTTTGTTTAAATTACAGTGCATATTATGAGTTTTTATGTTATTCTTTTTTATCTTAATGGATTTTGCTCTTATTTAATCGAATTAGCAATGCGCATGGGGAATCTTTATGTGCAGGATGTTGTTGATCCAGTCACAGATGAAATGCTTGCAAGATTTGTTGTGGATAGTCATGCCAGATCACAACCAAAGGGGGTTCATCTAGAAGATCAGCCTGCGAGCAACTCACAGGATGACTTACTGGCCTCTGCCAGATCAGCTGACCCAGAGGTGCCATATTTGATTGCTCTACACTTAAATAAACAAAAGACATTTGAATTTGAGCAGAGCTAATGATGTTCTTTATGATTAGATACTTTCTCAAGACATGCTTAAGAAGTACATAACATATGCCAAGCTAAATGTCTTTCCCAAATTACATGATGCTGACCTGGATAAGCTTACACATGTTTATGCTGAGCTACGTCGAGAGTCATCTGTGAGAACTTTGAGAACTCTACATTTTTCATGGTGCCATTTAAAGGGTTGTTAGATATCTTGAAAACAGCATATAGCATGTCCCTTTAGTCCTAAACATGTTGGCATTGAATGTTTGATGCAGCATGGACAAGGGGTTCCAATAGCAGTAAGGCATATTGAATCAATGATTCGCATGTCAGAGGCACATGCAAGAATGCATCTGAGAAGTTATGTGACACAAGAAGATGTGGACATGGCGATACGTGTCTTACTTGATTCTTTTATATCGACCCAGAAATTTGGAGTCCAGAAAGCTCTCCAGAAGGTATGGCTAGTGCAATCTTCTATTTCCTTTTTCAGTCGTTCAAGAGCAAAAGTCGCTAATCAAATTTGTCTCCTTAAAAATGAAGTCACTCGTAAGCTTCCGGATCTTCTGTGGTCTTTATTTACACATTGTTTCCCCCAAGCAATATTTTTTAGTGGAAGTTGAATCCCTTCAATCCTAACTCTTCTTCGGACATGTTGATACCTGCCAGCACCCCCACTCTTTCCTTTTCCTTAAGGGCTATAAACCTGGTTAATTTCGAAGCCATATTTTTGGTTAAAGTAAATGAGCTGCATTTTCGAATCAACCACTCTTGATTTTCGGTCATACTGTTATTCCTATGTTGTTCTCGTTGTATGGTTGCCTTTCCCAGGTTTAATAGCTTGGTGGGCCTTTTTTGCTTAATTCTTGAATGGTAATATATTTGCTAGATTTGGAGCACCCCGCTGTTTCTTTGTTTTTTTCACCTTTTCTTTGGTGGTGAGCACCTGACTGCTCAGATATTCTGGAATGATTTTGCCTACCAAAAATAATGTGTCGAGTCCATTGTGAGCCACAATGCATCCCGAAATTCTAGCCCTACAGCCATCAAATAATTTTTTTTGGGATGACTTGAGACCGAGAAACCAACTGGCTCATCCATTCAACTAAATCAAACACATTCTGCTATTCTGAGCTCTGTCTAATTTCTCTGTAACGAGTCTATTGAGCTTCTTCTGGCACAGCTGCGCAGGTTGGACCAACCTGTTAATTTTGATGCTACATCATTATGAGACAGCTGACATGTTTCGATGGTTGTCGCAGAGCTTCAAGAAGTACATGACGTTCAAGAAGGATTACAATGAATTGCTCTTGCATCTTCTACGTGTTCTTGTGAAGGATGCATTGCATTTTGAAGAAATTGTATCGGGAACAACCAGCCGTCTCACACATATAGAGGTGAAGGTGGAGGAGCTGCGGTGCAAGGTAAGAGTAATGGAATAACCACCCCTCCTATACAGTTTGTATTGCAAGCTGATGAGAAGATTTTTTTTTTTTTTTTTTCTTCTAAGTTGAATTTTGTTTTGGACAGGCCCAGGAGTATGAAATCTATGATTTGAAGCCATTCTTCTCCAGCACACATTTCAGAAATAGCAACTTCATTCTTGATCAAGGACGTGGGGTGATTAAACACCCACTTGCCAGATGAAGTGCGGTTGGCTCCGTGTTTACTTAAATCATCCGAAACAAGAGTCACCAAATTTATATTTCCAGAGTTCTCAAGAGGATCTAGATATTTTGCCATCCGTTGAGGTAGCCAGCTAAAACATCCTGTAAAATGCGTCATGCTGCTTGTCTGATGCCATTTCTGTTTGGAGCTCAGTTTTTAATTTGTTTCCGCTTGACTGAAAATCATATTTATATCATGGTACTTTGTTTCCCGACATGATTCTTAGTTCTTGTGGAAGTATTAAGAAGTTTCTGGTTTATGATAATCTATGATCTTATTCCAAAGCCTGTTCGAGGATCTCATTCTCTACTGAAAAATGCTTCAAAGGTATTCCGACATTATGGTTGTACCATGAGTTTAACTGCCTTCAAGTCCTGTGTCCTGTTAGCAATGCACGGTATCTAGATGCTTTCTTATATTCTGTTTCGGTTAAAGAGCTGATACGTCGTTGGTTTAAAAGCACGGAATCTGATGCACGACGTCTGTGAAAGCTGGGCATTTTATCATGCTGAAAAAGAATGGATACAAGTTAAATATACGCCCTGCACTTCCTTGGGAGCTAAGCTATGGAATCGATTCGTGTGGGCTCACATTTGTCTGTTGCTATGATTTTTGACTGAAGAAAACTTTATTTGGCTTTCTCATAAATATAGATTGATTTTTTTTTTTTTTTTGATGAATTGCTAGACAACATTCTCTGATCCTTACTCTTTGACGTGCTCGTTATGATGCAACACATTTTACTTAGATATATCGGATCCTTAGAATTTAGGATCATTGGTGTTAAGGAAAAGCATTGCTTTCCTTTACTACATTAATTTTAGGAAAGACAGCCAAACAGCTTCGAGAAACATGCATTCCTCCAAAATAAATACCACACAGCCATTTTATTATTTTTATGATTCCAGGGAAGCATGCGTCTTTTTCTCCGTGGAACGGCAAAGTTCTATTACCAAACATAGCTTCATTGGAGGGGTGCTTAGAAGCCGAAACATCCTAGAAGATTAAGCACCAAGCCAGACGATTAAACCTACTAGCAGGAAAAAAAAAAAAGAAAAAAAGGGGGACTCTTTTTACCTTCCCTTGATCTCCTACGCACTCCTTTCCAACATCTCTTGATACCTCTTGAAGGACTCCAGCTTCTGCATCCTTATCCGCCTATGGAACCTCTTTATGAAGACATCAGCTAGATGGTCGATCTGGTCCTCGAGGCTGAATTCCTTACCATCCTCCTTGGACTTCCGAACCAGATCGATTACCGATCCGGTGGTGTCACCAAGTCCACCATCATCATCCTCGTCTTCTTCAAATAGTGAGTGTGTGAGGACTGGATGGTCGTCATCATCATCATATAAGTCATAGTTGACTGACTCGGCACGTGTGAAGCTTGGCGGAGCCTCATTATAAAGCACTATTGCCTTGCCGTAGTCCTCGGGGCTGCTGAGACTTTCACCACCTTTCTCTTGGCCCATAAGTGCATGGATCTTGTGGTCGATCGCACTCATCAACAGTTTCTTGTGCCCAAGGATCCCAAAGATAAGGAGCCGGCTTTTCATAGCACTAGTTTTGCTCTTCACTGCCGATGACTTGGCCTTGACCATGGCGAAAATAACAGAGAATGTCCGCTTCAGGAAGGTGGAAGCCTTGTTCTTCATCCTTGCAGCACCGAGGTTGGAGAAGATCGATGCACAGAGGAAGAGATGAAGGAAGAAGTCTCTCAAACAGAAGTCCAGAATTTACGTGTTCTTTCATGAAATTCGGATCGAGGGAGAGATGGCAAAGTTATATATGGATGAGAAAAGAGGCTCTAAGAGTGGTGGTGGTGATATTTATAGAAGGACGAGAAAGCGAGTTGCTGAATTTATGTCAAATATTGTGGTGACAGTGATGGTGGTAAGTGGTTTGCTCGTTTGGTGTGGAATATATAGGAAGAGGGATGGTTGTGGCGTGCAAGGCGAAAGAGGGAGGGGTGATGGTTTAATGCAAACTAGAGAGATACAAGAGGTGGTTGTTTTGGCATGGAGGTCGTCCCGTGCGGATTGATGGATATTTATAGAGAGTGGGGATGAAGGTGGTGTGCAACTTCAGCTCATGTGAGTGGTGATTAGACTTAAGCAGGAAATGGCTCGAAAGCAAAACTTTAGCAAGCTAAAAATGCTAGCTAGAAAGCAGGAAAAGACGGAAGGAGCACAGCAAAAATGACGTGAGAAGGAAACCAATAAGGAGATAAAGTAGTCATGGATGACACTCGTCGACATATGATGGGTTAGAGCCTTGGTTAGGGTGGGGTTGGGGACTGAACTCAAGGTTGTGTCAGGCTACCTGTTGAATTATTTTGACCGTTGGAAAGTAGGCTCGAGGAGCTGGTCATCCCTTTTTGGTGAGGCATCTCATGGGAATTAATATAAACTTCTGGCAGCTTCCAGGCACTTTCCGCTGCGATGCCAGTTTGCTCTCTTTCTTCTAAACTCAGTTCTGATTTTCTTTTTTTTTAAAAAAAATCGTCACTTATAATCCTCGCATTGGAGAACTTGTTCTTGATCGGATTCCAATATATCCATATTTTCCATATTCTTCTCTCTTGCGCATGGTTTATAAACTTTGCTGAGTTGCATGGAACATGTTCCATTCTATAAAATTATTTTAACATTTTATTCTTGCAGTTAGATTAATTAATATTTTTTTTCTTGTTATTGGGCGGGTTCTCACGGAGCTGTAAATCTGAATTCTCAAGACTGTTTTTGTTCAAGAAATTTTTCTCCAGACCATGCTAGAATTTAGTTAGTCATTTTAAACATTACATAAACTACAAATAGCTCCTCATAGTAAGTGCTCTAATCCTGACATTTTGAATTGATGAACCAAATGTTATATTGACATGACTTCATAAAGTATTAATCCTGTACTTCTGGCAAAATAAAGTTAGTTGCCAATTTGGATCCATGGGCATAATTATTGAATCCACCAGCGGTTTTTTGCAGGGAACTGGTGAAAAAGAAAGGAGCTTAGTGCTTAACTAGTGAGGCACTTACCGAGTTCCCTCATAAGATAATAATATTTCATCCCTGTCGGGAATTCCACCACTAAAACTCGGACGTCCACATCATTTGAGAATAAATAACAGTGCAAGTGGCTCTTTGAGGTTCAAATCTAATCCCAACTTGATTTAAGTTTTCGAATTAAATCTGCTAACAAAGTTTGCAAGAAGAAGCTGATTGACCTAACACCAAGAAACCTTGCGAGGAGCAGTTGAGATTACATAAAAAAATTTTGAACCATCCTGATGCTTAGTCAATCTAACAGATGACGTTTTGATTAAAATGTTAGCCCAACATTTGGGTTTTGGACCTGCCATGGTTTTTTACGCCCAACAGAGGAAGAAATTTAAATACAAACCAGGGCTTTGAAGGCCCAATAGGCGATCTCCATCGCTCCAATTGAAGAAGCTATTTTCTTTGCCTCCACCAACCATTTCAACGCAAACTTTCCCATCACATTTTTACCCCCAGATTGAACCATCCTTTTTGGCGATTGTTTTCTACCATGTGATGATGGTATATCCGAGAACTTGATGCTGGTCATTTAGCTTTGAGGTAGCAAAGGCCAAAGTTTGTGTTAGATTCATTATCAAGTCCTAATCCAATTAAAATTTCATTTTCAGTTGGTTATTAGTTTTAATGATTCTAATACTGTTATCCTATTTAATTATTTCTTTATACAAGTTTTTAAAATTTATATTCTAGTTGATTTTTGATTTTTGAGTTTAGGTAGAAGTTAAACATCTGGATATTCTATTTAAAGGAATTCTCTTCTACATGGTGGAAGGTGTAAGAAGAAAGAGAGAGAACATATTAATTTTACATGTGGAGTCTCTTTTGTGAGGCATTATTTTAAGAAAAGTCAGATTTATTATTTTAGTTTTTATTTTTTTTAAATAAATTTAAATTTCTCTCCCAAGTTTTCTTTCCATAATTATTCTTTTCTTCTCTTAATTCTCTATAAATATTTTTTTGTTTGATGTTTATTTTGGATCTTCAGTCGGCACTATTGATCTACTTCGGATAACATGCCGATTAATAATGGGAATCCTTAGCGAACAGATTCTTCTCTCTTTTTTTTGGTGGGGGCAAATTTAGGGAAAATGTTTTGAAAGACTAAGATTATTGTATGTTGATATTTTAGATTTGATCTTTGAAATCATCAGGGCCGACGTGGCACTCCCCTGCTGCCACGGCCTCAGGATCGGGATCTGACCACATGCACCGTGCATTGCACCAATTTCATTCTTATGAGCTAATCATCGAGATGAGTACATGGTGAGTGAGTCTAAGGCATAAGATGGTATGACTAGCATGTGCATGGCCATATGGTGCATGCGTGCAATATATAATTTTCCCGGGGAGTCAAGGACTATATATGGATTTCTTGAGCCAAACCTTTGTTAGGCTGCCATGACGTTTGACAGGTCAAACCCGGCCATGTCTTGAGCCCAATTTTCGGCACGCCCGGAACACGCTCCCATCTAAAGGGTGGTTTTGCGTATAAAAGAGCTTTGTAGATTCGTGTCCTCTTCCACCCACTTAAAAAGGCGTTAATTTGGGGAACGCAAACGTGAGAAATAAGGGCTGAGGCTTTTAGCTTGTAGGGCAATTGCGGAAGCCAGCTTGCCCCTCAAAAGGAGAGAGAGCGATGGGGCAAGTTAGGAATAGCGGAAAGTTGGTTACCGGCAAAGTGAAATGCGGCAAATCCAGGGGTGTTCCAAAGCAGTTTCATGAGAGAGATTTTGTTTGGAAGAAGAGATTGCTTGGAAAATGGATAAAGTTCGACCACCACATGGAAAATATCTTGCTAGTTCCTCCAATGATGGCATATCTTTCGCTTTGGCTTTAGGCAAAGATTATATGTTAGTACATGTTGTGAACGCGCTTACGTGCTTTGAATAGATTTTTTTTTTTTTTTTCCTTTTTTTGATGTGCTATAATATTCGTAGAAATAGGTCTCTCGGACGAGAGAGCTAAATAGGTGGAATTTAAGCATGTAAACAGATGGTTTTTTTTTTTTTTTTAAACAAAATTCACTAACAATTAGTATTTTATCTTCTCTATGTAATTTTTGTATGCGGACCCATCCCTTATATATAAACGCTTCACCATAGCAAAGTATGAGGCTTTGATGGCATGTATGCAGATTTTAGGATAATAATACCGGATGATTCTAATGAATAGGACTGTGCTATTGGGAAAAGTTAGGATGTCGTTTTAATATAATTTATTTTTCTTTATTTCATAGGTAAATGAGCCAATTGACTCCTCTTTTTTTTTTTTCTTTCTCTCTCTCTCTCTCTCTCTCTTCTTCTCTCTCTTTTTTTTTTTTTTTTTTTCCATTGTTTCATTTATATGGGAGCTGAGAGCGAGCATCTCTGCTCGAATTTAATTCTTATGTCTTTCAGACTCTTGTTGGCCGGTTGGTTTACATTGTTACATATTATATTGCAAGCTCCTCAATATACAAGTTAGAAAACCAGTCTTTTGTTCTATTGGTTCAGTTTGGATGGTTATGGGCTTCTTGAGTTAATTAGTGGGGAATTGCTTTCTCTATGTACGCAGCATCCTTTTTCTTTCTTGCATGTTTTAAGTACAGAGAATCTTTCTTTTTTTTTTTTTTTAATGGCCTCGGTGACTACAAATAAAGCGTTAAAGGTGCGGGCAGACCACGCCCACATTTTTCTGGTTGTTGGTGACAAAGCTTCAAATATCTTCACATCCATTCATTATTTGCGACTTTGGTTCAGGTTTTGAACGGGACAGAAACAAAATATTTCTTTATATAGTTTTTTAACTATATATGTTCTCCTGCGAGAGAGCTAGCTTGCCTATAATGCCGACCATTTGCATATAAAAAACAGAAAACTCCACGGTTGTCTACTTCTGGTTTTAGTTCTCCATTTTTGCTTTTTAATTACACGTGTCTCATGTATCAAGCTGGCTGACAATTAGATGTCAAAAAAAGTGAATATTGAATCCTAATAATAAATCCATCATAAAAATTTTTCAATTTTCTTGATAGAATTTATCCCAGACTCGATAACCTCTAAATATGTGATTAAGATGCATGATGTTTGGTCCTATAGTTTTCTCGTACGATCACTATTGGCATTTAATCCATCATAATTTTCTTTTTCTGCTGAGCAAGTTTATTTCAAACTCTTTGGACTCTCAATAAAATGACATTTTTCCATGGCAGATTTTTAGGTACGTAATAACTTGATAAATATTGCAAAAAAAAAAAATCCTTCTGCATCAAAATATCAAGTCTGGTCCCTGGCTTTTAAAAGCTATAACCACAGCTGCCTTTCATTAGTTGTCCTGAAATTGCTAGCTCCAAGTTAAACACCAGCTCTCATAAACAATTGTCTTCTCAATCGTTGAGACGCGGAGTAAAAGGGGAAGGAAAAAAAAAAAAAAAGTGGTGTCATTATCACCTTCCCCTCCCCCCAAGTTAGTCTTTCTCCTTCCAAAATGTCGTTGTTCTGCTACTTTACTTTTCATTTTTTTACTTTCCCCACCCACTCTCTTCAGCTATAAATAAACCCCCACCTCTCCAATCTCTCTCAATCCGAAGAGTATGTGGCCCTCTCTAGCTTCTAATAATATTCCTGCGAGGTTTGGTAACACAAACCATTACCAAACTCGCAGAAAATTATAACCCATCAGCTCATTCATCTCCATTTCCATCCCTTTGTAAACTCTCCTAAAAACATGGAGCTCCGGTCTCCTGTGGCCGCTAAGAACCTATGGAACTTGTTGAGGTTGGCCTTTATCATGATAAGGAAGGGCCTCGTAGCTAAGAGGAAGCTCATCATGGACACGAAGCTCATCATGGAGAGAGGAAAGGTGCTGCGGAAATCCTTGGGGAACATCATGTTTCACCACCACTCAAGGAGTTCATTGCCACGAGGCCCCAACTTTGGCATGCACGCGTACGAGTTCTCATGCAGTAACAGCCCCAACCCAATCTCTTATGGCATGATGAGCTCGAAGCGTAGACACAATCTCTTCTCTTGCATCCATGCCAGTGTCGTCGAGGAGCCTGACGAGATGCCAGGGCCCGTCATCGTTCTCCCCAGGCTCGAGTGCTCGCCACTGTGTGCCTACAGTCCGAACGTTCTAGCCATTGGCGAGCAGCGTAGCCAAATGCCGTCGCCTTTAAATTTTTCGGCTGGGGTATCAAATTATTCGTCGGAGGATGAAGGTGATCATGGGTTTGGACGGGAGGTGGACGACAAGGCCGAGGAGTTCATCAAGAGGTTCTACGAGCAACTGAGGGCTCAAAGCTGCATCCCTATGCTGCAGTACGAAGAGAAGTACTAGTGCCAAGTGATCAAGGAGGAGCGCTTGCTTCAGGAACTTAATTAATTTAGTCAAGAAATACAAACGTTGTACATGGATGCATGCATGCATGCATGAGAACGTTATTAATTAGTATAGTACTTTAATTAGATCTATGAATTTCTCTATTATGTTAAATTTATTCGCTTATTTCAATTTCATGGAAGAAAATGAATATTATTTCACAATATGTTTGTTTATGATTAAATAAAGTTGGAGTCTTGTTTTAGGTATCGGAAGGCTAACACCTTTCTTGGTTCAGGGTTTGCTTGCTTTTGCTTTTTGCCTTTTCCTTTTCTTTTCTTTTCTTTTGAACCAGCTTTGCCCTTTCTGCTTTAGCTTGTGAACCGTTGTTCTTCGTCTTCACGTTGGAAATACTGTTGTCGCTGTTCGCTTACCTCCTTTCTCCCACTACTTCCTTAATTAAATGTTGATTCCATTAACCTAGATGGCCTGTCTCGATTTGGACCGGTTGTAAGACTCTAGTGCTAGCTGCTTATTGTTTGAGATATTTTACGTCAAAAATTATTTGAGATGTTGCCAAACCGAGATGTTTCAATATTTAGTTTGGCTTGCCGGACGTTTCCCTTAGAAATGTTTCATTGAAAGGCCCTTTAGAAATCTTGGATATATGTTTGATGATTCATATGATAGCAATTTAGGTATTGGGCGGCGCCTAGTCATGTTTGCTTATTTTGGGATGGGAACTCTACTTATGGGATGTATCTCTAATAACTTGGCCTCGATTCTTCTCTAGGATCCAAGATTTCAATTTCACTGAGGAGATTAAATCAGAAACTACCAAGATGGTACTCTCTAAATTTTGTCATATCGATTTTTGTTTTTTTTTCAGCCGAAACTACGTACGAAATTATTGTTGTGGCATTCTAGCTGCTCATGTGTGAAAAATTGTTCATTTGATCTTGAAAGTTCTTTTTTTGTTGATCTATGATTCAATGCATCACATCTTTTACCAAAGGTGGGATGCCACAAGGTGATGGGGCAAACTGACACACACACACACACACAGAGAGAGAGAGAGAGAGAGAGAGAGAGGAAACTACAAAGGAGGAGAAATTAGAAAAAAAAATTATTAATTTTGGCCATACCGTATAAATGAGAATCAACAGGTATTTATAGTAGTTGCTTTACAAATGATAATAACAACTAAAAAATAAACATCTAAAAGATAGACCTCATCAGAAATGATGATAGATTTAATCTACTAAATAAACATAATCCCAAAAACATGAAGATAAACTAAGAATCTGGATCAACTTCAACATCCCCTTGTATGATGTTGATCTATGATTCAATGTAAAGATAAAGATAAAGATAAGAAATGATGTTGGTCTATGATTCAATGTTGCATGAAAATTAATAGAAAAGTTATTCTACAGAAATTCCTAAAGTTGCTTGTTGTGAGCACGACACACTTACTGATATCCAACTTAATAATGAAATGGATACTCTAAAAATTGTACTCTTAGATCATGCGAAAAATAACTCTCTAAGTACCTTCCATCTTTAAGTACCTTTATGTGGGATTGTTTACACCACATCTTAATCCATAGTTGGAGAATCTAAGGGATGGTTATATGGGAGCCATTTAGTGTTATCAGGGATTAAGTAATAGTGAGAAATTAGTCTCGATGATGAGAAGTAGGCTAAAGGGGTCAATTTTGATACGACAAATTAGGAATGGAAGACACTAATCAAGAAATAATCGAAGATTGGATAAGGTGATAATACGTAATCAAATTTAAGGGACAAGGAATAGTAGCAAGTCAATCAAGTCCTTGCTTGTTACCATGTAATATAGATTGAGCTATGACTTTAAAGAATTAGTTAGATCGAACCAAGTGACCGTTTGAGACTTAGGCCGAGTTTTAGAGATAGCAAATAATATAGGCCAGTTACGAGTATAACCTGCCATAAAAGGTAAGTATTAATCGTGGAAGCTAATCACAACTTATGTTAGAGAATGAAGGCTTGGATGTGGGATGTGAAAGATAAAAATGACCGTGGAAGATTGGAACATGACAAATGGAGACACGAGTAAAACCTATGGCAACCATAGGAGGAAGGCGGACAGAATAGCAATTGCCAGTAGAAACATGCGTTAGCACTAGAAAGAGACTATCATCTTAGAGTTAAGAAGAGCATTTATAAATATCAAAAATATAATCTTGAGAATAACCCCTTTGGTCACTAATCAATCAATTACAAGTTTATATTTCAATTTATTTTTATCATTTTTATTCTTAGTTCCTTGAGAAAGCAATGTTCTAGTAGCAAAAAATCCTCGACAGTCAAGATGGTAGAGCCCACTGCTATCCATTTTTTTTTTTTATAATTTCAGATATCAATGGCGTGCCCATGCATTTATCTAGCTAAGCTCCATGGCTTTCTCTCCTTTCCATCTCATCCCGTCCCAAGAAGAAGGGAGAAAATAATGCTAAGATGGATAATTTGTGGATCATCAAGGACAAGGGTGGGAGCGCCGTACCTTGTTAATACAGGGGGATTGGATACAAAAGAAAAGCCTGGCCCAGCCCATGGTATGTCGTCATGATCTTTAGCATATGATGGACTAAAAGTACTGCGATTGTTGAATTGAAACAATTGCTTAATTTTAAAAGGAAAGTTCAAAGTGCTAGTGCTCGCTCTTCTTCTTCTTCTTGTTTTCCTCTCTCTCTCTCTCTCTCTCTCTAACGAAACTCGCACTAGCTTAATTCTCGCTTCTGGTTGGTGTTGGCCGGCCTTGGTGGCCAATGCGAAGGAAGTGGTTGAGAAATGGGCTGCCATGGATGGCATAGCAGCATCTTGTACAACTTATCACTTTCTGGTGTTGCATTGTATTGTAAGCCTAATTTTATCAACCCATTATGAGAATTTCAAAAAATTTGGAGATGGCCATGGCGAACAACGTTTGGAGTGGTGACAGATTGTCCAACATTTAATAAAGACATTGCTGGATGAATTTCCTGTCATAATTTATTTGCATACTTGGCTGAGTGATGAGACAAATTTTATAAACAAATTTGCAAACATCTAGAAATCATATCCTTTCGCGCCATCAAGCTCTTCATCACCACTATTTCCCTCCTGACCAGGTATTTAAAGCAAAATAGAATGACCACAGATCTCTCCAGGACATTGGGGGCACGTTATTGTAGATCAGACATATCATCGAACATTTGATGCAAGAAATGATGAAGACTTGTTATACCGGTAGGCATCCTACCGTATCGTATCATATGATATTAGTATCGGCCTTGTACCATATTAATATTTGTTATATTTTATCGCTTCTTACAATACCGTGTATCAATAGTATAATATAAGAAATTCGATATCAAGACGGTGAACCTTGGGCAGAAGGATGGCAACGCTAAGGTGGAGAGGCTAAGCATCTCATCGAACACCTTGAGCGCAACGTCCAAAGAATCAAGGAGCACCTTGATCGCAGCGTCCAAAGAATCAAGGAGCGTCAGGGGAGTGAAGTGTTCTCCCTCTTGGCTATCTCTCCTGGACAATCTCCTGATTTCGTTAAGAATATTGATGAGTCCGACGAACAGCCATGTGACAACTTTGCTCCAGTCTACAAGGCGCCATCGCTCCCCCGCTCCAATCTCAAGCGCCTCGATTCAATGGTCGTCGTCGTCGCTGACTTAAAGGAAGCTAATGAATCTTGAGACCAGCCATTAGACATTTGTATTAAGCGAGGCTAGCCGTTGGGAGACCTAACTGGATAATTGCCGGATCCAAATTTTTAAGACGTTATACATGTTCTCTAGCAGTTAATTTTTTCAAAGATAAATAACACAATTTGAGGACGTATGTTAGATCACAATATTCCTCTTTATTTTTGTTGTGAAATGGGACTGGTATGGCCTCAGCCTATTATGGATCGACTGCCGACCTATCCCGATGGATCGTCTGAGCGGAACAACGCGACACTTTGCCCACGGTTAGCTATAGATCGGCTTAAGCCTATCTATAATTTCAGCCGACCTACTGAAGATCGCTTTCAGGCAAAATGAGGTAGGCCTTTATACCTCATCCTCGTCGGACTCAAGTTGGTCGTCGAGCTACGTGAAGAGGCTCATAGCTCATCAACGACCGACCTACAACCATTCCTGTAGAAACTGCGTCCCCTTCGAATTGAAAAATTTGGATAAAGAGAAATCTTTCGCAATCCCATCTCCTAAGAAGGAAAGAAATCTTTCGAATCAATCAAGGAGATTAACTCGGAAAGTCGTTAGAGTCCGAAACGGATACGACTCCAACTCCTCCCCTATTATTGACACAGAATTTGGTCGTCGTCGGAATCCGTTGGAGTGGAGGCCGATGAGGTCGCCGTCGGGGACCTGCAAAATAAAGTCCCGTACGGAGTCGGTGGGGGGTGGCTCCGGCAGGATCCTCCGACGATCAAGTCAGCTCTAGTTAACAGGAATGGAGTGCTCAGTGTGGAGTTCCATAGAGTTTAGAGGAGGAGAGAAGGATTTTTAGAATCTGGCGTAAACGTATCTGGAGGGTCCTTTTTATAGAGGGAGTTTGTTGTAACTGCCTTGATTAATGATTGTCGTAACTGTCTTGATAAATGCCGATCGTTATTGACTTAATAAATGTCGATCGTTATTATCGTGTAATCGTTTAGTAGTGGGATCACCTGCAGAAATCTATCATAAGAAGTTCGGCTTTCATGGGAGTTCGGCTATTGAGAAATTCAACTGTTGGAGGAGTCCGCAAGGAGTTCGGCTTCAGTAGAAGCCCATTCGCTGAGGAGTCCGCAGGGAGTTCGGCTTCCGTAGAAGTTCGATCGAGGAGTAAGTTGAGAAGTTCGATCGAGGGACTACTGCTGTGGAGTTCGGCTAGCTGAAGGAACGGCTGCTTGAGGAGTTCGACCGCTGGATAGTTCGGTCGGCTGTAATAGTTCGACCAAGACCCATCCACCGAAGTTCTTCCATAGCTACTGGCCGCATCAGGCTGGGCACCGAACTTGATTTCGGCAGGAGCGGGGTTTATCCCCAACACTAGCTCTCCACTTTCGAGTTCAAAACTCGAAGGAAGGGAGTGCAGAAAAGGCGACTGCCGAAGTCTTCTTCTGGGCTCCGTGCTGGTTTAGGTCGAAGCTCGGGGGAGATCTCATCTCCGGCTAAAATTGATGTTGAAGTTGAAGCTCTCTAGCCGAGATTGATATGGTCGCTCAGGAGAGATCCTATCTCTCACCGAGGTCGAAGTCGACGCTCTCCAGCCGAGGTTGGTTCGATCGCTCGGGGGAGACCTTATTTGACCGAGGTTGATAGGGTCGCTCGGGAGAGATCTTATCTTTAGTCGAAGTCGCTTCTCGGAAGAGATCTTATTTCTGGCCAAACTTCTCGGAAGAGATTTTATCTCTAGCCAAGGTGGTCGCTCGGGAGAGATCTTATCTCTGGCCGAGGTTGATTCTCGGGAGAGTTCTTATCTCTAGTTGAACTTCTCGGGAGAGATCTTATCTCTAACCGAAGTCGCTTCTCGGAAGAGATCTTATCTCTTGCCGAACTTCTCAGAAGAGATCTTATCTCTAGCCGAGGTGGTCGCTCGGGAGAGATCTTATCTCTGGTCGAGGTTGATTCTCGGGAGAGATCTTATCTCTAGCCGAACTTCTCGGAAGAGATCTTATCTCTGGCCGAACTTCTCAGAAGAGATCTTATCTCTAGCCGAGGTGGTCGCTCGGAAGAGATCTTATCTCTGATCGAGGTTGATTCTCGGAAGAGATCTTATCTCTAGCCGAGGTTGTTGCTGCTCACATTAGGACGAGGTTCTCCTCCTGTTCCTAATGGGCTATGGGGGCACATAAGGGCCGCTGTCAGGGCCTCTCCCCCCATCTCATCCTTTATGAACGAGACCTTCGCTCGGGAGAGATCTTATCTCTAGTCGAGGTTATTGCTCGCGTTAGGACGAAGTTCTCCTCCTGTTCCTAACGAGCTGTGGGGGCACATAAGGGCCGCTGTCAGGGCCTCTCCCCCCATCTCGTCTTTTGTGAACGAGGCCTTTGCTCGGAAGAGATCTTATCTCTAGCCGAGGTTATTGCTCGCATTAGGACGAGGTTCTCCTCCTGTTCTTAACACGGCAATCTGCTTCTTCCCTATCATCGCATAGTTTTCGCATCCAGAAATAATATTATGGAAAGAAAAGAATTTTATTGAAAGAAAGTTACTAGCAGCGCATCCCCAAATTCTGTATTTCAAGATCGTGGTAGCGTTGTTCCTCCATGTTTCTTTGACAATAAGTCCCGGGGTGGACGGCCTCCTCATGCTGGCCTTCTTAATTTGGTGCAAGCTCTTGTAGCTGGGAGACGACGAATCGCTGATGCACCAAGCTCCTCCCAGGGGCAATGTGGACGAGGCCGTAAGGTGGCCGACCTTCTTGCGGTCTCTAGCTATGGCAGTGCCGAGCTCCTTGCCATCTCTGGCTATGCCAGCGCCCTTGGCCGATCTTTTCCTACTTTAGGCTGGTGCCGGAGAAATTTATCCAACCGCTCCTTTCTGACAAGCTTCTCAATTTCGTCTCGGAACTGGATGCATTCCTCGGTGTCGAGACCGTGGTTGCGATGGTAGAGGCAGTACTTATTTTGATCGCGCTTTTTTGGGGGAGACTGTAACTCTTCTGGTCTTGGCAGTTGGTTCTTCACTTCGATGAGAATCTGAATTCGAGGAGTGTTGAGGAGGGCATAGTCGCGGAACCTTCTGGGAGGAGGGCTTCTTTGCACCCCTCTATCGGGGCTTCCTTAGTGGCGAGCTCGAGGTGAAGTTCGGCCTCACTTGCGCTGGGGAGGTCGTGGACGCGGCCGAACTTGCGAAATCCTCCATGGGAATTTCTTGGTGGCGACCTCGAAAAGTTTAGGCCTTATGCTGTGGAGGTCGTAAGCACGGTCGAACTTCATTCCGTCCCTTTGTGAAACCTGTGGAAGAACTTCATGCCCTTTGTCGGAGCTTCCTTGGAGTCAGGGAGTCCTCGCTTGTCCTGGGGCGGTCGTGAGCGCGGCCGAACTTCATCTCACCTTTTGTGAAATCTTTGTAGGGATCTTCCTTGGTGACATACTCGAGCGGGAGTTGCTTGCACCGAACTTCATTCCGATGATGAGGTTTGAGGGGGAGTTCGGCCTCACTTGCGTCGAACTTCATTCGACGGAAGAACTTCGTTCCACCCTCGCTTGCGCCGAACTTTCTGCTTCTTTTGTCCGGACTTCCTTGACAATGAGCTCAAGGGGGAGCTCGGCTTTCCTTGAGCTGTCGAACTTCATTCCGCTTTTTCGTGAAAGCTTCCGTGGGAGGACTTCATGCCCCTTTATCGAGGCTTTCTCGATGATGAACTTCGAGGTCGTGGACATGGCCGAACTTCATTCCGCCTCCTTGGACGCGGTCGAACTTCATTCTGCCTTCTTGCAAAATCTTTTGTGGGGGAACTTCTTTCTTCTTTGCCCGGACTTCCTTGATGACGAGCTCGAGGTGGGGCTCGACTTTGCTTTAGCTGCCGAACTTCATTCCGCTTCCTGTGAATTTTTTGTAGGGGGTTTCGTTGATGACATACTCGAGATGGGGGGAGTTCGGTCTGACTTGAGCGATGAGCTTCGAGGGGGAGTTCGGCTTCACTTCAGCCGAACTTCATTTCGATGATGAGCTTCGAAGGAGAGTTCGGCTTCGCTTCCGTCAAACTTCGTTCCGACCTCCTTATGAAACCTTCTACGGGAGAACTTCTACTCTCCATTTCTCCTTCCTAAGGGCGATTGGTATGCCCAAATGCTTTTCCTTAAGGCCGGTTCCTCGCATCCTCATGGCGGATTTGCTGGCAAAATTTCTATCGGAGGTTATCGCACGGCCAGGATCATTTCGACGGGGCCACGGACCCGACCATCAAGTTGAACTTCTCCACGTCTGCGATGGCTTCGTGTGGAAACTGGGCTACCGGGGCTGAGACAGGAACAGGCGGATCTGGCGCGCAAGCTGTCGATCGCCGAGTCGAAGCTCTCGAGGCATTTTTTCTTCAGAAAAAAACTCTAGTGAGGAAGAAGAGGGATCTCCGGAGAGAGAGAAATCATCGCCGAGCACTTCTTTAAGAATAAGAAAATCTCAGAGGTTTGAGGCTCTCCTTCTAGCGCCAATTTGTTGACGTAGAATCTGATCATCGCCGGAATTCGTTGGAGTGGAGGCCGATGAGGTCGCCGTCAGGAACCTGCAAAATAAAATTTCGTCCGGAGCCAATGGGGGTTGGCTTCGATAGGACCCTCCGACGATCAAGTTAGCTTCAGTCAATAGGAATGAAGTGCTCAGTATGGAGTTCTGTAGAGTTTAGAGGAGGAGAGAAGGATTTTTAGAACCTAACGTAAACATATCTGGAGGGTCCCTTTTATAGAGGGAGCTTGTTGTAACTATCTTAATTAATGATTATCGTAACTATCCTGATCAATGCCGATCGTTATTGATTTGATAAATGTCGATCGTTATTGACTTGATAAATGCCAATCGTTATTATCGTGTAATCGTTTAGTAGTGGGATCGCTTGCAGGAATCCGTCATAAGAAGTTCGGCTTTCATGGGAGTTCGGCCATTGAGAAGTTTGACTACTGGAGGAGTCCGCAAGGAGTCCGACTTCAGTAGAAGCCCGTCCGCTGAAGGAGTCCGTAGAGAGTCTGACTTCCATAGAAGTTCGATCGAGGAGTAAGCTGAGAAGTTCGATCGAGGGACTACTGCTGCGGAGTTCGGTCGGCTAAAGGGATGGCTGCTTGAGGAGCTCGACCGCTGGGCAGTTCGGTCGGCTGTAATAGTTCGGCCAAGATCCATCCACTGAAGTTCTTTCGTAGCTATTGGTCGCATCAGACTGGGCACCGAACTTGACTTCGGTAGGAGCGGGGTTTATCCCCAACACCTATAAATAAAGGAGCTCCGAGATCCTCCAGGTATAACATTCAATTTGATGCTTTCTTTCCTCTTTGTTCTCTAATCTCCTAACTTGAGCGTCGAAGGATCTTCACCGGAGAACACTCCAGTGGAAATTTTATTGTAGGTGAATGGGTGAAGTTCTAGCAAAGTTCATCCTCGGCCTCATAATCCTCGATGATCGAGCTCATCCATCCTCGTCAGCTGACCTCAAGTCGGAAGATCCAGGAGCAACAGTTGGTGCTAGAGGAAGGGCCCCGATTATTTTCGAGGGAAGAAAGCATGACACTGGATATCATGAAAATCCGAAGGAGAGCATCAAACGCATCCCAACGTTCTAGTGGTCGGAGGACTTACAATGCTCAATAGGTTAATACATCTCTACCACCAATCCAGGAGAACCCGCCAATGGTGCCGACGGTCTCACAGGAACAATATGACATCCTACTTCATCAGGTGCAGGCATTATCAACCGCCATAAGAGAAATATAGTAGACAGACAAGTGCCATCCGATCGAAGAAGATTCAGGTCTGGTCCGGATAAGGTCGGAGGAACGATGCCCTCGTAGCCCTAGGGCAGAGGTCAGTTGTCACAGTCGACCTACAAGTGCTTCCCGTCGAAGATCTGAGCGCTCGCCAATACCAATTTCAAGAAAAGGCTCCACTTCGGACTATGAGACTCCTAAACACCAAGCCACTCGTGAGGATGACATGGAGAAAAGGCTCAAAGAGATGCAACGGTAGCTGGATGCGTTGCGGGAGCTGAGGCAACAAGGGGAAGATTTGGGGTTTAATGTCGATCCCCCATTCACTCAGAAGATTATGGATGAACTCTTGCCACATCGATTCAAGATCCCTCAGATGGAACTTTACGATGGAACAACCGATCCCATAGATCATCTAGATAGTTTCCAAACTCTTATGCATTTGCAAAGGACTATCGATGCGATACTATGTCGAGCTTTTTCTTCAACTTTGAAAAAGATGGCTCAACATTGATATTTGAACCTGAAATCTGACTCCGTAGATTCCTTCTACCAGTTGAGCCATTTGTTCGTTGCCCATTTCATAAGTAGTCATCGGTAATGTCACAATTTTGACTTCCTTGTGAGCATCAAGCATTGGAAGAATGAGCCCCTTTAGGAGTACATCAATCACTTTAATGCAGCCACCTTGAAGGTCCGAAATTTAGATCCATCGATGGCCATGATGGCATTCAAAGCCGGCCTTTTCCAAAATGATCTTTTATTTTTCCTCAGCTTGGACTATTCGAAGGACTTTGCTGAGATGCTAGAATGAGCAGAGAAGTATGCCTAAGCCGAAAAGACTTGGGACCAGTGGGGAAGGAGCCGAGATGGTAGGATAGGTCCATCCCAAAAGCAAGAGAAGAAAAATGACCATAGACGGGTACAGCATCGTCGGGAGGACCCATGATTTCGTCAATTGCGCATCCCACCTCGAAGTAGCCGACCAACATCTCCAAAGCCGCAAGGCCGGTCTAGAACTCTACCTCGAAGGTTCAATTACTACACCCCTCTCAACACACCCTGGGCTCAGATTCTGATGGAGATCAAGCGACAAGAAGATATAACTCAACCCAAGAGAATGGTAACCCCTGGCCGAGTAAGAAATCTGAGGAAGTATTGCCGATATCACCGTGACCATGGGCATGATACTAAGGAATGCTGGCAGCTTAAAGAGAAAATTGAGGCACTAATCAGGCGGGAACGACTTGGCACTATATGGATGAACGGCGAATCCTAACGAATCCAAATCGTGACCAACCTCGGTAGGATGAGCCACGCGTAGAGCAGCCGACTGTAGGAGAAATCAGAGTAATTGCTGGAGAAAACCTTGGTGGAAACACTTCGGATCTAGATCTATTAGAAGAAATTTGGAAATGAGCTAGAGTTCGGATGGCCAACTATCAGCAGAAGATTGCTCAATACTATAATTCTCGAGTAAAGAGCAAATCTTTTCTGATAGGATAATTAGTTCTTCATCGAGCTGAGATTTCTCATCCATCCAAATGATCAAAGCTATCATCGAACTGAGAAGATTCTTATCGCGTGGCAGAAGTAGTTCGATCGAAAACTTATCATCTCTGTCGACTAGATGGAACTCCGATCCCAAGGATCTGGAACGCTAATAATCTTCAGAGATATTATCCTTAGAATATAATTTTCCCATCTTAAATTTTTATTCAATAATAAATAATAACTTCTTGCAGATTTTATTTTCGTCAACGTGCGCTTCTCGGCCATGGTCGAGGAGCGGAATGTGTCTCCGCCAAATATCACCAATGCATGCTCCTCAGCTACGGTCGAGGAGCGGAATGCATCTCCATCGGATATCGCCAACACGCACTCCTCGATCACGATCAAGGAGCAAAATGCATCTCCGCCAAATATTGTCAATGTGCGCTCCTCAACCACAGCCGAAGAGCAGAATGCATCTCCACCAAATATCGCCAACATGTGCTCCTTGACCACGACCGAGGAGCAGAATGCATCTCCATCGAATATTGCCAACGTGCGCTCCTCGATCACGGTTGAGGAGCAATATGCTTCTCTGCATCAAATATCGCCAACTCATGCTCCTCGACCACGGATGAGGAGCGGAAATGTATCTCCATCAAATATCGCTAATGCACGCTCCTCAACTACGACCGAGGAGCAGAATGCATCTCCATCGGATGTCGCCAATGCGCGCTCCTCGGACCACAGCCGAGGAGCGAAATGCATCTCTATCGGATATCGCTAATGCCTGCTCCTCGACCATGGTCAAGGAGCGAAATGCATCTCCGCCAAATATCGCCAACACGCACTCCTCGACCACGATCGAGGAGCGAAATGTCTCTCCATCGGATATCGCCAACGCACGCTTTTCGACCATGGCCGACGAATGGAATGCATCTCTGCCAAATATCACCAACACACGCTCCTTGGCCATGACCAAGGAGCAGAACGCATCTTCATCGGATATCGCCAATGCGCGCTCCCCGGCCATGATCGAGGAGCGAAATGCATCTCTACCAAATATCGTCAATGCGCGCTCCTAGGCCACGATCGAGGAGCAGAATGCATCTCTGATAAGTTTCGTCGATGCACACTCCTCGACCACGACCGAGGACCAGAATGCGTCTCCACCAAGTTTCGCAAATGCGCGCTTCTCGACCATGGTCGAGGAGCGAAACACGTCTCCGATAAGTTTCGCCAATGTGCGCTCCTCGACCACGGTGGAAGGGTGGAACGCGTTTCCATTGGAGCCCGCCAACACGCGCTCCTTGGCCATGGTCGAGGAGCAGATCGTAACACATGAAGTTCGTGAAGACATGCTCCTCGGCTATGGCCGAGGATCGTAACATGCTAGCATGAATCGCCCATCACTTCTAAGTCACGCCGTCTAAGGTCTATGCTAACCTACATCTTGAAAAAGAAAAATCTGACGAAGAACGTACGAACTCAACAATAAAAGTAAAAGAAATTTGTATTAAAGTTCAGTATTTACAAGTGGTGGTCGGTCCATACAAAAATACCTCGATAAAGATCAGGAGCAAATGAAAAAGGTCAACCTAAAAAAGAGAACAAAAAAAAAGAAAAAAAAAAAGATCGGACATGCCCAATCAAAATGGTGAACTAAGCTCCGTCCAGAGCTCCAGATTCACCGACCTCTGCTTAGTCTGGCAAGGTGATAACGGCTGGAGGTGGTACCAATGCTGCATCCTCGATAGCCAGATCATTGTGTACGGGGCTGAAGACATCTTCCATCCGAATCTTCGACCCTCAGCTTCCTCGGCCTCTTCGTCATCCGACTAAAAGAGGTCCAAGTTCAGGTCGAGGAAGATCCTATGGACCTTCTCCTTCAGGTCTATGCCCCCTTACAGGTAGGAGAGCGATGCGAAATCCATCTTGATATTGCAAAATTCTTTCGAGGCGCGGAAGGCCTCGACCACCTCTATCCTAGTGGCCTTCGCTCGTGCCTTCCTGGCCTTCCTCTCTCCCAGCACCCAAGCTTTAGCTTGAAGGAAAAATTTTGATTTTTTGGATCAGGTTCGTTCAGATCTGATCGGATTAAGAGAGATATTTCAAAAGTTTCTCTTAACCATCCATATCAGATCTGAGATATTTTTGATCTGATTTTATAGATCAATTAAATAAAAAAAATAAATTAAACTTAATTTAATTTATACCTTGATCAGATTATCCGTTGATGATTCTGCTGATTGCTTGAGGTTCTGGATCTAGCCATGCAAGTGTCTGGCTTCTACCGATATCCACTTAGGCTGGATCTAGAAATCTTCTTCTTTTTTATCACTTCTTCAAAAATCAGATCTGGATCTAATTTGGAGGATCTTCAAAACTTCTTCTGAAGATCAGCAGTCATCTGTACTGCAGTGTTGCCTTCTTCCTTTCTCGTCAGCTCTTTCTTGCCTGGATTGCACCAAACTAGAACCCAACTTTCTTTAAGCGTGGAGAGGAGAGAGAAAATTAGAAGATGGCATGAAGGAGGGAGAGGGGCAGCATTGGGGCATGGCTAAGAGGAACTCACACAAAGTTGGGCGCAGATAGGGTTTATTTATAGACCCTACTACACCATGCAGTGCCACATCATCCAACCAATTGCATTGCTCCGTGCAATCAGATCTAAATCTGATTGATGGAATGATATCATCTGATTCAATCAGATGAGAGTCCCATAAATTCATCCTTAGATGGTGCCTAAGACTGGTCAAAGTCTATAGGTAAGGGTCACCTAAGTAGAATCCAAGAAGCAACCTGGAGTCCCATTCGTATGAGACTCCAGGCATCCCTATCCATTGGTGCACTCCTCCCTAGGCATGCACCCCCTTCTTTCTAATTTTTAGTAAGGGGACAAGCCTCTATCTGCTCTCCAATAAGTGCATGACACATGGGTAGATGTCAAAGGGTCAAAGGTCAACATTTAACCAAAGTTAAAGGATAAGAATTAGCAGGTGATGGAAAATGGTAGGTGTTGTCTCAAATTTATCTCATAAATTAAGACAATCCTTTTCTGATTTGGACAAGCTTCAGTCAGACCAAGTAAAGGTAGTTGAGTGAGCACAAACTTATTTGGCTTAGTTGAGATAACTTTTAATGATAATAAAAGGAGAACATTAGGTTCAATCATGTGCTAGCATGATTTTCTTGAACCTAATTGAATCTAATTCAAATCAATTGAACTGGATTAGTTCAATTGATGATATCCAGATCCAAATTCTTATTTATGTGATTCAATTATGTTCAATTCTATATGGTAATGGGATATGTCGTGATCTTCATCATCGACATTATCGAAACTTCTTTTGATGGATCAGAACTCTTCTGATTCAGATAACTAGAATGATCGATCATCTAAATCATTCTGATTGCTACCTGTTGGTACAGAAATCCATCGCCGTCGGAGGTCGGCGAAATCGAGGCCGCTGAGCGCCGCCGGGGACCTGCAAAACGAAGTCCCATCCGGAACCGGTGGGGTGGTGGCTCCGGCAGGACCCTCCGACGGTCAAGTTAGTTTCCGGCCAACAGTAATGGAGTGCTCGAAATGAGTTCCGGAGCTTAGAGATGTGGAGGGGAGCTTAGAGAGTCGAGAGTTCAGAGAGCTTAGCCTTAGTATGTCGGGAGGGGTCCTTTTATAGCGGAGCTTAGTTGATGGTGACGGCTGTGCCGTCTGGCAGAGAGTCGTCGGGCAGCATGGAGTTCGATACGGAGAGGAAGGCGTCGTCCGGTGGATCGTGGGAGCCATACTGGCGAGTCGTGGGCCGCATGGAGTTCGGTACGGAGAGGAAGGCGTCGTCCGGTGGATCGTGGGAGCCATACTGGCGAGTCGTGGGCCGCATGGAGTCCTGGTACGGAGAGGACGGCATCGTTCGGTGGATCGTGGGAGCCATACTGGCGAGTCGTGGGCCGCATGGAGTCCGATACGGAGAGGAAGGCGCCGTCCGGTCTTGCTGCAGGCGACAGTTCGTCCAGGAGGAGTTCGGACTTGTAACAGAGTTCGGCCGAAGGGGAAACCAGGGAGGAGCTCGGCTGGCTGAAGGGTCGGCCATCTGTAGAGTTCGGTCCGAGGGACGATTGCTGAGGAGTTCGCCCGCCTGGAGTCGGTCCGAAGGGGTTCGGCCGCTTGGGCTCGCCTGGAGTCGGTCCGAAGGGGTTCGGCCGCTTGGGCTCGCCTGGGGTCGGTCCGAAAGGAAAACCCGGGAGGAGTTCGGGTGGCCGAACGGGCGTCTGGGAGGAGTCCGTCTCCCGAAGAAGTCCTGCCGCTTGGAGTCCAAGGAGCTCGGCCGTCAGGAAGTTCGGCTGGCGGTGGGAGTTCGGCCCGGAGCCTGGCGCTGGGGAGTTCGGCAGCTAGGTAGTTGCGGCCCGGACCTTGGCGCAGGGGAGTTCGGCCTCTAGGCAGTTCGGCCCGGACCTTGGTGCAGGGGAGTTCGGCCTCTAAGCAGTTCGGCCCGGACCTTGGTGCAGGGGAGTTCGGCCTCTAAGCAGTTCGGCCGTGTTAGGGGCTCGGCCTGGCGCCTGGCGCTGAAGCTCTTCAGCGGCTACTGGTTACATTGGGCTGAGCATCGGGCCGGGCTTCGGCAGGAGCGGGATTTATCCCCAACAGTAGCCCCCCACTCCCGAGTTCAAAAATTGAAGGAAGGGAGTACCAAAACAGGCGACTGCCGAAGTCTTCTTCCAGGCTCCGCATTTGTTGCAGCTGAAGCTCGGGGGAGGTCTCATCTCCAGCCAATATTGACGCTGAAGTTGAAGCTGAGGCTTGGGGGAGACCTCATCCCCAGTCGATGTTTGGAGTTGAAGTGGGACTCGTTTCCAGCCAAAATTGGTGAAGCCGATGTTGAGGCCGGAGTCAATGTCGCCCCCCGTGGTTAGGGTCGGAGTTGACATTGCCTTCATCAACCGAAGTCGATTCGGGGGAGACCTCCTCTTTTGCAGTCAAGGTTATGATCGCTTGGGGGAGATCCCGTCTCCCGCTGATGCTGACACCGAAGTTGAAGCTGAGGTCCGAAGGAGACCTCGTCTTCTGCAGTGAAGCTTGCCGTAGACTCTGGGGCTCGGCCTTGGACCTTGCTCACATTAGGACGAGGTTCTCCTCTTGTTCCTAACGGGCTGTGGGGGCACATCCGGACCGTCGTCCGAGCTTCTCCCCCCATCCCGTCCTTCGTGAACGGGGTCTTCGACTTTGCTCTCGTTAGGATGAGGTTCTCCTCCTGTTTCCAACGGGCTGTGGGGGCACATGGGGACCGTCGTCCTCGCCTCTCCCCCCATCCCGTCCTTGGTGGACGGGGCCTTCGACTTTGCTCACGCTAGGACGAGGTTCTCCTCCTGTTCCTAGCCGGCTGTGGGGGCACATGAGGACCGTCGTCCTCGCTTCTCCCTCCATCCCGTCCTTTGTGGACGGGGCCTTCGACTTTGCTCACGCTAGGATGAGGTTCTCCTCCTGTTCCTAGCCGACTGTGGGGGACACATGAGGACCGTCGTCCTCGCTTCTCCCCCCATCCCGTCCTTTCGCGAACGGGGCCTTTGACTTTGCTCGTGCTAGGACGAGGTTCTCCTCCTGTTCCTAGCCGGCTGTGGGGGCACATCCGGACCGTCGTCCGAGCTTCTCCCCCCATCCCGTCCTTCGCGAACGGGGCCTTCGACTTTGCTCGTGCTAGGACGAGGTTCTCCTCCTGTTCCTAGCGGGACATTTCCGCTCGCTTTTTTCCCAGCGACCCTGAAACGATAGTGTCGAGCAACAAGGTTTTATTGAGGGAAACTACTGGTAGTACATTCTCAGGTTTTCTGAGTTCCAAGGTCGGGGAAGCGTTAGTCCTCCGAGCTCCTTTAGGCGATAGGTTTCAGGTCGGATGACCTCTACCACTTCGTACGGACCTTCCCAATTTGGGACGAGCTTCCCTTGACTCTGGGGCTGAGAGACGGCTGCTCGTCGGAGCACCAAGTCCCCAACTCTGAACGCCTTGCTTTTGACTCTGAAATTGTAATACCGAGCCACCTTCCATTGGTAGGTGGCCATCCGGATGCGGGCTGCCTCCCTCTTTTCTTCTAGAAGGTCGAGGTTGGCTCTGAGGTCCTGGGGGTTGAGTTGCTCGTTGAAGCCCACGATTCGAGTAGATGGAAGTTTGAGCTCGATCGGGATGACTGCCTCGGTGCCGAAGGCCAAGGCGAAGGGTGTCTCGCCGGTCGGTACCCTCTGCGTTGTTCGGTATGCCCAGAGGATGTGGTAGAGTTCGTCTGCCCAGGCCCCTTTTGCCCTGTCGAGCCTCGTTTTGAGGCCTTGCAGCAGGGTCCGATTGATCACTTCGGCTTCCCCATTGGCTTGCGGATGAGCCACCGATGTGAAGTGGTGGGAGACGTTTAGTCCTTCGCAGAACTCGGCAAACCGGGCTCCAGCAAACTGTCGCCCATTATCGGTTATGAGGGCTCGGGGCAGACCGAACCGGCAGATCAGCATCTTCCAGATGAAGTCCTGCACCTTGGCCTCGGTGATCTTCGCTAGTGGTTCCGCCTCGACCCACTTGGTAAAGTAGTCAATCGCGACCAGGAGGAACTTCCGTTGTCCGGATGCCGTTGGGAAGGGGCCGAGGATGTCCATTCCCCACTGCGCGAAGGGCCAGGGTGCAGTGAGCGGAGTGAGTTCGGACGCCGGCTGCCTTTGCACGCTGGCGTTCTTCTGGCAGCGGTCACATTTCTTCACGTATTCCATGGAATCACGAAGTAGGATTGGCCAGTAGTACCCTTGCCGAAGTAGTCTTTGCGATAGGAATCTGGCTCCTGCGTGACTCCCGCAGAGTCCTTCGTGGACATCCTGTAGCGCGATGTAGGCCTCAGAGGGTCGGAGGCACCTCAGCAACGGGAGGGAGTACGACCTTTTATATAACCTGCCCTCGTACAAGACGTAGCGGGAGGCTTGACTCCTGAGCTTCCGAGCTTCTCTCCGGTCGTGAGGGAGGACCCCTTCTTCGAGGTAGGCGATCAGCAGATCGATCCAGCTGGGCTCGAAGTCCGTCCGCAGGATGGCCTGAGGTTCTTCGATGGTCGGGCACTTCAGAGTTTCTAGAAACACTTCTTTTGGTAGTTCGGCCGGAGCAGAAATGGCCAACTTGGAGAGAAGGTCGGCCCTTGTATTCCCGGTCCTTGGGATGTGCCGAATGTCGAAGCTGTCGAAGGCTGGTATTAAGTTCTTCACCTTCTCGAGGTACATCACCATGCTTTCCTCCCGCGCCTCGTAGCTGCCGCCGACCTGACCGACCACCAACTGGGAGTCGCTATAGACTTGAAGCCGACCCACCTTCAATGCCCTGGCTATCTGCAGCCCGGCAATCAGCGCTTCATACTCGGCCCCATTGTTGGTTGTGGGAAACTCGAAGCGCAGTGCGTACTCGATGACGATCCCCTCGGGGCTAACCAGGACCAGCCCTGCGCCGCTCCCGCTAGAGTTGGATGAGCCATCCATGTGCAGAACCCAGGCGCCTTCAAGAAGGTCGGCCCTTTCTTCAGGGAAGCTCGACCGCCACAGCTCGGCTTCGTTGGGGCTTGGTCTCCCTCCGATGATAATCTCGCTTGATTCAAGTTCGGCTTCAACTGGTGCGGTGCATTCCAGCACGAAGTCCGCCAGTATCTGAGCCTTGATCGATGGCCTGGGCCGGTAATTGATGTCAAACTCCGTGAGCTCGATCGCCCATTTGGCGATTCTTCCTGAAGCGTCTGCTCGGTGGAGGACGGCTCTTATTGGTTGGTCCGTGAGGACCGTTATGGTATGCTCCTGAAAGTAAGGTCGGAGCCTCCTGGCAGTGATTAGAAGATAGTAAATTAATTTTTCTAACTTGGAGTACCTGATCTCCGCGTTCCTCAAGGCTCGGCTCACGTAGTAGACTGGTTGTTGCGCCTTCGCATCTTCTCTGACCAGGACAGCCGCCAGGGCCATTGGAGAGACAGCTAGGTACAGGAGCAGCCCTTCTCCAGGTTCGGGCTTTGCCAGCAGCGGGGGCGCGCCGAGATAGTTTTTGAGCTTCTCGAATGCCTGTTTGCACTCCGCTGTCCAGCAAAAATCTTTCGGTCGCCTGAGGACCTGGAAGAAGGGCAGGCACCGCTCGGCCGACCTCGAGACAAAGCGGTTCAGGGACGCCACCTTCCCAGCCAGGCGCTGAACTTCCTTAATTATTTTCGGGGCAGTCATCTCCTGGATGGCTTGGATTTTCTTGGGATTTACCTCGATTCCGCGTCTCGACACCATGAATCCTAGAAATTTTCCGGAGGTACGCCGAAGGCGCATTTGGTCGGGTTCAACTTGATCTGTCTATAATTAAATCGTGAGGATTTTTAATATACCCTAACCAAGATTTTAAATCCCATGGGAATAGGCTGCCCCGGTTTTCCTATGGAATGGGATGTGCTGCTATCCTGCCCCATCCTGATACTTGGAATAGAGAAAGTCCCAAGATGTGCCAATTAAAATGCTTGGACGATGTTGAGATGGTCTTGTTCCAACAAATGGGATAGTACCCCATCCTGATGTCTTGCTAGGACTTGAATCCTTGCACCTAACAACATGATATCATTTTGTCTAGTGATTGTCGGGGTCTACATTTCAATAGTACCCACTATTCTAGCTTGACATGAAGCAATCTTCACAAGGATGGTTTTGGCAAGTGCACAATATTGTAGAGCAAATCCTCTATGCAGGGCATTGCATAAGCTTTAGACCATGGTTTGCTGAACCTATTTAAATTGTGCAGTTCAGCCCATACCAAACTAACTGACATCGGCCAGGAATAGATTAGCAGGTTGGGTTGATTCGAACATTATAACCACCCGCACACCGCCACCCCCCCCCCTCAACGACCTCTCTCGAGCACTCTTAATCTAGCTCACCACTCTTTCCAATAGGCGCCGCTGAGAAGGTCGGTCCTCTCTCTTAATCATGTTTGGAAGGGCTCCAAGGGAAGTGCCCCTCTCCCCCCTCTCCGACATCCCCCACCATCTCTCTATCTCT